>JBBPMM010000197.1:32952-44420 GCA_038090335.1 Solioccasus polychromus | reverse complement strand
ACGTGGTACACTGCCTGACCGAGACGATGACACAATCCCCATTGAAATGTAGAGCTGATCTACACTTTACATTCAGCGCTGCCGAAAGGATTCCAAATGTAAAAAGCCTTCGAGTGGACTATCATTTGGTCTGCCCATTCAACGAAAATTTATACCCAGCTCTCGGATAAAGTCAAAGCCCCGGACAGAAATAGTGGCCGTACGATTCTCGTCTTCCGGCAGTTCGGAATCGATTTGTTCCTGGAGAAAGCCTCCAATTGTACCAAGCGTTGTGCACTCCTTGCAATGCCTCTTTACTATGAACATTCTAGCGACGCGTCAACCGATGCCCACTCGTTGAAACGAGATAACACGCCTGATTTATGCAACCATAATGCGATGAAGGTTCAACTTCACTCAGTTTCTCCTTGACTAGTTCTTGTTCCTTCATATGCTCGACATCTTGCCGCGACATTTTCAGTGCCAGAAGTAATTTTTTCATCTTCCAAATCAGCCACACGAAACATTGTCGTTCCTTGTCCACTAATCGAACTGGATAAGTGCTTCAGGGGGGGCAGCAAAACGAAATCAAGACGCGTGTCTTCCTTGTCAAGTTCGCACGACAGAAGCATCACATGACAGTTGTCTACGGAAGCTGCGAAGCGGAGACCTATCCTCAACACCATGATGGGTTCCACGACAACATAGGCATCATCAATTACGCTATTCAAGAAGTTGACCAGTTCGTCTTCATCAAGGGAATCTCCCCACTTGAATGTATACGACTTCTGCTACTGTTTCCTTTCTTGTTGCGCTTGGAAAGCGGCTCTTCTACTTCCTTGTCGGTCTCTGTTTCCTCCCGGATGCAGCTATAAATAACTGTATCCCCAAAGGCCTGCTGGATAGCAGGTTAGACGACATCATGGTCCGGTTCAATTTGTTTGTGTCTGTCGAAGACTCGAACGACTCCATCGTCCGCGAGGTACTGTGCCTTAGCAAGTTCATTATTGATCGCCCGGTCTGCGATTGACTCGGCTGCCTGTTGGAAGCAGTCAACAAGCAATCGTTGAAAAATGAACAAAGCGTACTATGATGCGCCGCGTAGTCCATGGTATCACTAACATGGTTTATCAACATTTCTGTGGGTGCGTGGTGCCACACGAGTAATAGTCGTTCTTGATGGACCGGAAATATACAGACAGTACTGGACAATTCTTGCAAAAGCATCGTGACGTCCTCAACTAGGTTACCTATTTAGGCAGTTGTAAGACCGACTTGAACTCTTGGGCGAACTAGTAAATGACAAAAATCCTACCACTTCTGGCCATTCTCAGGTTCAGAGTCAAAGACACAGTCCAATAGGTACTTTTTACTTTCTTTGTCCCCTTGGGTTCGATCTACTACGCACAGCGTCCTCACAGTCATCGCATTTGATGGCACCATTCTCGGGGATGAGATCATGCGATTGGCGTTGTGGCGCCAATTATCGACGATCGCGAGTCTCGTCAACGCCAAGTCGAAGACTGACAGACAGGGGTTCCCGAGTCTACGGAATAAATAGATAAGAATAAGGAGTGCCAAAGAAAACCAGGCGACACAAGATGGACCGGAGACACACGAGCGACGTTGATAAATTGACCCGGATAGTCTCACCTTTGAATCTAATTCAAGTTCATTCCAGATGCCTGGACCGGTGTGTTCCCTTGGCCCCTATATAATTTTGTGCGTCACCATTCATCCATCCTAGAGATATACTACATCAATCGTTTCTTCTGTATCAGAATCACGACCGCGACCCGTCATAAGAGTACAAATCCATGCGCCCCGCGAGGGACTAACGCAAGTTCCAGTGAAGGCATTCGTTTTTTCGCATTCATCCGTTCCGACAGAGTGGATTCGCGCCTTCTTGTCTAAATCAGCGCCGTCTCCGAGGAAACACGCACATGTACTGTAGCTTACTTATCGCATACCGCCGTCGTGGTGTCCTGACCTCTGGCGCGCCGGTAGCGTCCTCTCACCCTATGTCACTCCTCCTCCCCGTCATCGGGCTACCTTGAGAAAAGACCGATATAGGCCGCGAACGAGGCTCATGGAACCTCTTTGAATGATATTAACATCCGACTTGGACGACGCCAATCATTCGCGATCACCTATTAGTGTTCGTATCTCCTCGAGCGCATAAACAGAGGGGAGGGAGGGGGGAAATGACATTCATTTCCATTCCAATTCTACCATGAACTCAAACGAGTGACATCCTAGAGAGTCCCAGAGAGACAGAGAGAGAAAGAGAGAAAGGTTAAAAAGTGAAATGCTATGCCATCCTACATTCCCCATCCAAAATAAATACACGGATCACGGATCCTCGAGATTCAAAAATTGCTTTGGAAAATCGCCCTGGTAGGTCTCTAGCTCCACCTGCGTCTCGACCTGCTTGTGAATCTGAATTCCCTCGAGCCCAGATCTCGAGCCAGAGTGCCCGCTCGACGGGGAACAGTCCCAGACGGCAACCGACCCGTGTTGGTCGCACGGATTGCGCACGAGTCGCGCATTGAGCGTCGCAAGCAAGCAGTTGGCGTAGCTAAAATATGTGTCAAGATCGTGGGCATATGTGCTTAGAGAGACCAAGACGCACAGTTTTGATATTGCATAAAACCTGTTGCGAAAAACGAATGGTCGAGTTAGTAGAGAACGAGCGTTGATTGATGGAACGCACAAGGCCATATGGTACAATGTCACTCGAAATGCGATCGCAAGCACGAGCTCGATAGTGGCGGCCGTCGTGGTGATCAAGCCCGTCTCAATCGTCAACTTGAGGAGCTTGTTCGTCATCGTCATCGTACTCCGGAACTTGGATTTGGTACTAAGAAACTGTGTACAGCGTCAACAGGCTTCCCACGACGTTCGGGGATCGTAACAAGACGCACAAATTGCGTCATGTAAATAGTGATCATCAAATCACAAAAGAGACTGCCAGATAACCAGACCTGCGGAACGAGGCGTGGATTCTTCGTATTCGAGACAAAAAGAGAGATACGAACGGGAATGTAAAATGGCATCGGATTGTTAACATCTAGATCGGGAACGAGGCCCCACTAGCGCTCGTCAGCCCCGCAGCGCATCAACGATCACAAGACGTACCACGACCCCACCATATGTGACCAGGGCACACTGCAGCAATGACACCTGCACACGAGTGTCAGCGACGCGCTGCGCCAACCATGAAACTCGCCCACCATCATGATCACGATTGGCACCGCGACCGTCCGTCGGACGGCCCATATCCGCCAGCAGAAAAACCCGTGTGTCAGCGACGACACTGTTCACGCGCAACGTAAGCATACTGACTACTAGCCCATTCGAAGTACGCACCGACGCCCGTCAGTGGCGACAATGCCATAAACGACCATAATGGGTTCGGTGAGAGCTCTTGTCCCCCGACGCCCGACGCTACAATCGACGACAGATCTGAATCGTTGTCCGTCACCCCGACCCAGAACCCATGCAACGCAAAGATTGTGATGAGTGACTCGAGTATTAAGACAATGATGACTGCATTTCCGTCAGCGGGAGTTGCATTTACTGGCGAGGTGTTTACCTAGCGTTTTCAGTCCCAGCCGGTCGTTGGGGAACCGGGAGAAATAAATGTCTAGTGTGCGTTACTTTTCCCCCCT
Source organism: Solioccasus polychromus (assembly GCA_038090335.1). Taxonomy (NCBI): domain Eukaryota; kingdom Fungi; phylum Basidiomycota; class Agaricomycetes; order Boletales; family Boletaceae; genus Solioccasus; species Solioccasus polychromus. Next base: position 40,770 of record JBBPMM010000197.1, on the reverse strand, counting down.
GACGACAAGGCAGTACGGTGGACTCACAGCTCTGGACGGAGAGGACGCCCATCAATGCAAAGCACATGGCATAGCCAATGACCTATGTATGGAGTGTGAGTATGGACAGAGATGAAAGGTATTGACGGGCACGCACGAAGGGGCCTTCACTGGATTGAGAAAAGGGGTAAGGTATCAATGCACTTTCTAATGTAGAGCTAGGTTGGAGCTCACTCGGTGGTGTCGCCGGAACTAATGGAAAGTGTTAGCACAAGGTACACAAGTAGTTAAAGGATGCCCACACTGTGTCAGTAAATCGGCGTGACAGCATGACGAGCCGAGTCGCTCTAGTGGAGGTTATCAGATGGGCAGATGGAGAAAACAAGGGGGTTCAACCCCTCCGGGTTTTATATACGCTGTGTTCGAAATGCAGTAAGTAAAAAAGGTGCTGTATGCCCAAATATCCCATCGATCGAGTGATGCCGGAACAATCAAAAGTACAGTCCGTAGCCGGTGTGGCTCGAGTCAGGCTCCCTGAAGAAAATATAGTCTCCTTTCGCTATTCGGAGGACGGCCGCCGACAAGACATCAATGCTACAGAATAGTTTGATGCAGCTGAATCCCCGTTGCAGTTCGGTTCAGAGCGAGACGATGCAACGCCATAAAGGAAACGAGAATGAAGACGTAAGTTCAGCGTTCAGAGCTCGTCGCCATCTACATAATACCTCGTGCTTTTCATTGCAACACAGCCCGCTCAGTCTAGGCGCACTGCTGTGAGTCTTATCAGATAACTCACACGAATCCCTCTAGCAACGACGACGTGTGAGACCTTTGTGGTCTTAAACTAGCGACTCCGAGGACCGAGCCTTAGAACTTTTTGATCCGAAGATGTGGTACCGAGCACGACTGTGGAGGGAGTCAAGGGCGAACGTTGTGAGATGACCCACGAAGATAGAGGAGCACACCGCATGCTGGCACGATGTCCTGGGATGAAGATTACCGCTTGCCAGGTAAACGTATCACGGCTGACTGCTCATGAGGACGTTCAATGCTCTAGCAACCTGTCCCACGGCCTCCCTGACACGCTCTGAATCACTTGCGAGGACGCGACACATGAGACGACCTTCGAATCGTCTGGATGAAATCGCAATAAGGTTTCCTTGAGTCTGTTCCGATTATGCCTCGATGCACCTTCGTCCATGTCTGGTAAGAGAAAGGATGCGATCGCCTCCGGGGTGACGTCCTCCACTAGGAGTGTAAGCTTGGCTGAGAAGAACTCAGGAGATATCATCAAATAACAATGGTTTGTTCATGCAAGCGTCCAAAAGAGGCTTCCGGCGGCACTCTATTGCTGCCTGTGCTCCTCCTAGCCTGTCTCTCCTCTTGCTCTTGCGCCAACTTCGCATGACGTGGCCTCTGCCTCGACCTCATTCTCGCGCGCCATTTTGGCAGCCCTGTCGGCGACCCATTCAACCTGTTCCTCGTACTCGCGTGCATGTGTCGCCTAAACCACCACGAGTCGCATAAAATGCTGAATAGAAGTGGACTTACTTCCACGTGCCCTGCCTGATCCACTCTACTTATTCGTCGTCACCGATGTACTGTGGGTTCACCGACTCCTGGGCATCGCGCCACTTATCCGGGGGTGCACATACGAGTTGAAGCCGGCGTCACCCCGTCCAAAGGCTCGTCTTTCTCCCCGAACTGCATCTCTTCGAGGTCCGCTCGAATGACGTCATAGCCTAGTAGCCTAGTTCGTGAGACGAGGACGGGGGGTTGGCAGGCCGCACACCTCGTCATCGTAGTATCGTTTAGTGCTGGTGCCCCCTTCGTCCATGGCACTACGCTTTCGTTTAGCAGCCGCCTAGCCCTGCATCGAGCCTGCTCCTCTTTTTCCGCGGGGCTGCGCTTCAAACGGAGTCGCGTGGTCATTGCTGAGATTCGACCTCTTGTCTTCGATTCCCGCGATGCGGAGACCGCCCCCGACCACCCGTACATCCAACCCGTGCCCGTATTCGTCCACCTGCGCTCTCGGATACCTGGTACACGTTCGTGAGGGAGCGGCATCATATTCGCATTCGGCAGGGGCATGAACAACTCGGCACGGAGCGACGGTCGGCCGAAACGGTTTTCGAGACGGTGGCCCCTTTCGTGTGCGGACCTCGGGATCGCGCGGCTCCGTTCTCGAGGGAGTGTAGTACGACCTGAATGAGTAATGGAGACAAATGGCTGGAAAAACGACGCGTTTTTAGAAAGGGGGGACTCCGGGGAGCTTCCACTTTTTGAAAAGTAATAATAATTGCATCAAGATTACCGATACCTGTATCTTGTTGACGACCGTGTTCTACGGGCGCTGGAAAAAGAGTAATCAACGAAATGGTTTGGCCGCCATGGATACTACGATACTCACTCGTCTGGTCTCGACATTTGTGACAAACACAAACCTTTTTAAAAATTTAATGTCCAATAGGGCACTACACTCCTTGAAGATAGTTACATCATGATTCTGTGCGGTGAGGCTGTTCTCGTACGTGGGTGTGATGTTTTGCTTACTTTTGATGGGTGTCTCGTTTTGCAGCGGTGACCAGACTACATAAAACCAAATGACAAATATCCTACCACTTTTGGCCAATCGCACGATCTCATCTCCGGAAATAGCGCCACTTTTTCCCAAGGCACATGGTACCGTAGTGCCGTCGAATGCGATGGCTACGAGGATACCGCACAGACCCGAGGGGTCAAATAAAGAAGGCGTCGTTGGGTTGTTCGGCGAGTAAAGAGTACCAATTGGGACCGTGGTCGCGTTATTTGTATCTTTGACTCCGAATCTGAAGGTAGCGTTGTGACGCCAATTATCGACGATCGCGAGTCTCGTCAACGCCAAGTCGAAGATTGACATTTGTCGTCTCGGTCCCTCAAGTTTACGAAAAAAGAATACACGCAGTGTGCTAAAGAAAACCAACGTAGGAGGAACGCGACACGCTCTCGACCGGAGAGTCACACGAGCGACGCTGGTAAATCGTCCCGGACAGTCCCACTTCTTGAATCTAGCTCACATTCATCCCAGAGGCCTGGGCCATCGGTGTGTAGTCCCAGACGTCCCCTGGCCCGAAATAATTTTGGACTTTGTCATCTATCCTGGAGACGTACCACGTCCGAGTTAATCGTCTCCTTTATTGTCAGTATCAGCATCACGACCACAGCCCGTAGTAATGATCTATGTTCATATGCACCGCAAGGGACTAGCACAAGATACAGTGAAGGCTTTTTTTTTTCGCGTTCGTCTGCACCGACAGAGCCTGAGTGGATCTGAGCCCTCCTGTCCAAATCAGCACCGTCTCCGAGGAAACGTTGCACATACTATGACTTTCTTATTGCACACTCCCGTCGTGATGTCCTAGCCCCTAGCGCACCGATAGAGTCCTCTCACCCCATATCACTCCTGCTCCCACGCGTAGCGCCGCAATCCAAACCCCGTCGCCGCGCTTACTAGCATGTCTTAAGAAAAGACCGATATTATTAGGCCTCGAACGAGGTTCACGGGACCTCTCGGAGCGAGGTTAGCACCTGACTCGAACGACGCAAATCATTCATGATCCCCTATTAGTGGTCGCATCTCCTCGGACGCACAGATACAGAGAGGGAGAAACGACATGCATTTTCATTCTTATTCTGCCGTGAGCCGAAATGAGTAACGTCCTATGTCCTAGAGAGCCCGAGAGAGAGAGAGGACGAAAAACATAAAATGATATGCTATCTTACATCCCCCATCCAAAACAAATCCACGGATCATGGGTCCTCGAGATTCAAAAACTGCGTTGGAAAACCGCCCCGATCGGCCTCTGGCTCCACCTGCGTCTCGACCTGCTTGTGGATCTGAATTGTCTTGAGCCCGGGTCCTGAGCCAGTGGCCGCGACTGGGTCAGAGCGCTCGCTCGACGGAGAATAGTCCCAGACGGCGACCGACTTTTCACACGAACTGCCTAGGATGAGTCGCGCATTGAGCGTCGCGAGCAAGCAGTTGGCATAGCTAAAACACGTGTCAACATCGCAAGCATACGTACTTAGAGAGACCAAGACGCACAGTTTTGATATTATATAAAACCTGTTGCGAAAAAAAAAACAAGTTAGCAGAGAACGGGCGTGGAACGATAGAACGCACAGGGCCACATGGTATAATGTCACTCGGAACGCGATCGCAAGCATGAGCTCTATAGCGGCGGCCGTCGTCGTGATCAAGCCCGTCTCGATCGTCAGCTTGACGAACTTATTCGTCATCGCCATCGTACTCCGAAACTTGGACTTGGTACTAAGAAACTGTGTACAGTGTCAACGAGCCTCCCACGAGCGCTCGGGGATCGTATCAAGACGTACGAATTGCGTCATGTAAATAGTGATCATCAAATCACAAAAGAGACTGCCAGATAACCAGACCTGTGGAACGAGGCGTGGATTCTTCATATCCGAGACGAAAAGAGAGATACGAACGGGAATGTAAAACGGCATCGGATTGTTAACATCCAGATCCGGAATAAGGCTCCACTAGCGCTCATCAGTCCCGCAGCGCATCAACGATCACAAGACGTACCGCGACCCCACCATATGTGACCAGGGCACACTGCAGCAGTGACACCTGCACACGATTGTCAGCGACGCGCTGCGCCAGCCATGAAACCCACTACCATCATGGTCACGATTGGCACCGCGAGCGTCCGTCGGACGGCCCATATCCGCCAGCAGAAAAACCCCTGTGTCAGCGACGACACTGTTCACATGCAGCGTCAGCATTCCGGCTACCAGCCCATTCGAAGCGCATACCGACGCCCGTCAGTGGCGACAATGCCATAAACGACCACAACGGATTCGGCGAGAGCTCTCGTTCCCCAACGCCCGACGCCACGATCGACGACAGATCCGAACCGTTGTCCGTCACCCCGACCCAGAACCCATGCAACGCAAAGATTGTGATGAGTGACTCGAGTATTAAGACAATGGTGACTGCATTTCTGTCAGCGGGAGTTGCATTTACGGGCGAGGTGTTTACCCAGCGCCTTTAGTCCCAGCCGGTCGTTGGGGAACCGGGAGAAATAAATGTCTAGTGTGCGTTACTTTTCCCCCTGACGACAAGGCAGTACGTTGGACTCACAGCCTTGGACAGAGAGGACACCCATCAGTGCAAAGCACATGGCGTATCCAATAACCTATGGTACGTGAGCACGAACGAGTAATAAAGGGTGTGTACGGGCACACACCAAGGGGCCTTCACTGAATTAAGAGAAGGATAAGGCACCAATGTACTTCCAGATGTAGAGCTGGATAGGAACTCACTCGGTGGTGTCATTGGAACTAGAGGAGAGTGTTAGGGCGAGGTACACAAGTAGTTGAAGATGCCCACTCTATGGGAGCGAATCGGCGTGACAACATGGCGAGTTGAGTTGATTATTAGATGGGGCAAGAAAACGTGAGGGCTCAACCTCTCAAAGTTTTATGTACGCTATATTCAAAATGCGGTGAGCAAAAAGGATGCTGTATATCCAAGTATCCCATAGATAGAGTGACACCGGAACAATCAAAGGTACAGTCCGTAGCCCGTGTGGCTCGAGTCAGGCTCCCTGAAGAAAACTCCTTTCGCTACTCGGAGGACGGCCGCCGACAAGACATCAATGCTACAGAATAGTTTGATGTAGCTGAATCCCCGTTGCGGTTCGGTTCGGAGCAAGATAATGCAACGCCACAAAGAAAACGAGAATGAAGACGTAAGTTCAACGTTCAGCGCTCGTCGCCGTCTGCACAATACCTGGTGCTTTCCATTGCAACGAAGCTCGTTCAGTCTAGGCGCATTGCTGAGTCTTATCAGATAACTCACACGAATCACTCCAGCAACGACGACGCGTGTGACCCTTGTGGTCTTAAAACCAGCGACTCCGAGGACCGAGCTTTAGAACTTTTTGATCCGAAGATGTGGTACCGAGCACGACTCCCCATTGTGGAGGGAGTCGAGGGCGGACTTCGTGAGATGACTCACGAAGTTAGAGGAGCACACCACATGCTGGCACGATGTCCTGGGATGAATATTACCGCTCGCCAGGTACAAAAGGTATCACGGCTGCCTGCTCATGAGGACGTTCAATGCTCTAGCAACCTGTCCCACGGCCTCCCTGACACGCTCTGAATCACTTGCGAGGACGCGACACATGAGACGACCTTCGAACTTGTCTGGATGAAATCGCAATAAGGTTTCCTTGAGTTTATCCCGATTACGCCTCGATGCACCTTCGTTCGCGTCTGGCAAGAGAAAGGATGCGATCGCCTCTGGGGTGATGTCCTCCACCAGGAGTGTAAGCTTGGTTGAGAAGAGTGGCCAGGGGATATCGTCAAATGACAATGGTTGGTTTATGCGAGCGTCCAAAAGGGTCTCCCAGCGGCGCTCGTACTGCTGCCTGTGGTCCTCCTCGCGCTGCCTCTGTCGCCCACTTCTGCGTCTCTCCTCCTGCTCTCGCGCCAATCTCGCGATGCGTGCAGTCTCTGCCTTGAGCTCCTTCTCGCGCGCCTTTTTGGCAGCCCTGTCGGCGTCCCGTTTCGCCTGTTCCTCGTACTCGCGTGCATGCGTTCGCCTGGAACACCATGAGTCGCATAGAATGCCGAATAGAAATAGACTTACTTCCACATGCCCTGCCTGATCCACTCTGCGTACTCATCGTCGTCCATGTACTGCGGGTCCACCGACTCCCGGGCATCGCGCCACCTGTCCGGGATGTGCGCATATGAGTTGAAGCGGGCATCGATCCCGTCCAAGCGCTCATCGTCGCCGAGCGCCTCCCACATTTTCTCCCTGAACTGCATCTCTTCGAGCTCTGCTCGAATGGCGTCATAGTCTGGTTTGTGAGACGAGGACGGGGGCGGTGGTGGGCCGTACATCTCGTCGTCGTGGTGTCGTTTGGTGCTCGTGCCCTCTTCGTCCACGGCACTGCGCTTTCGTTTAGCAGCCCGCCTGGCCCTGCGTCGAGCCCGCTCCTCTTTTTCTGCAGGGGTGCGCTTCAAACGGAGTCGTGTGGTCATGGCTGAGATTCAACCTACTGCACCACCACCACTACCACCACCATGCACGCCTTGTACGATCGTAAGCTTTTCCTCCGACTCTGCCCTCCGCGCTCGCTCACCCCCCTCCCTGCACAGTCGCACGCCAGGCCCTGTTCGTCGCTCCCCCACTCTTTTGCCCCGTCCAATTCTTTGTCGACGCTCCCTTTGGCCGGTTCACCCCGAGCACGCCGAGCCCTCTACTCTTCGACGGCATCCACTCCTGGATCCTCATGGAAATCGTCTCCCCTCTCGCGTTCCTCTATGCCTTTTTCTTCCACCCCCTCTCTTCCACCCCCGTACACACACCACCCGCCGCACATGCCCTCGCTGCACTCTATCTTTGCCACTACGCCAACCGCGCTCTCGTCTCCCCCCTCCGCACTCCCTCGCGCTCCAAGGCCCATGCGAGCGTCACCCTCGCGGGCATGGCGTTCAACGTGGTCAACGGTACACTCATGGGCACCTACCTCGCCTCCCCTCTCGCATCGTCGTTCCTCTCCTCCGTCCGTCCCGCGTTCTGGCCTGGCATCCTCCTCTGGGCGCTCGGTTTCGCAGGAAATGTTCTTCACGACGAAGTGCTCCTCGACATTAGACGCAAAGCGCGCGCCAAGGGCAAGGGCAAAGCCATCGACGGCAGCGCCGCGAAACACAAGGAGCATTATGGCATCCCACATGGCTACCTCTACACGTACATCTCGTTTCCTAATTACCTGTGTGAGTGGGTCGAGTGGTTTGGATTCGCGCTTGCTGCTGCCCCCA
>JBBPMM010000197.1:0-32942 GCA_038090335.1 Solioccasus polychromus | reverse complement strand
TCGGTGGTATCTCAAGACCTTTCCAGGTTACCCCAAGGATAGAAACGTGGTCATCCCCTACTTCTTTTAGATTTTGTTCCATGTAGCACGGATGCTTGATTCACGAGACGGATATCAATCTGATTGCTTGTCCTTTCCGTCGACCCCTATAACATCACTGTGCAAGGTCGTCAAGACATCAAGTGGGATAGCTACTTCTTGTTGCTCGCTAGGTCCGACCCGGTTAAACAAGACTGTGGTGATGGGCTCCAAGTGGGCCTTGTCTTTTGAGATGACTGGCCGCGCGTTCAGCGACGCCATCAGACAGTTGGCGTATCTACATCACGGTCAGTCTCGCTCTCTGCATACGAAACGACATGATGTGGACCAAGAAAGCGGGATACACGAGAGGCAATGAATTTTGGCTCATTGCAGTAGCTCGTACAGCACCACGGCGAGGTTGAACGTCTCCAACAAGAGGAGAAGTAAGACTTGTGCACTCGTCAGCGAGAGGCGGTGATCAAGACATGAGCTTACTGCACGATCTGACCTGCTTGGAGTCATTGGTAAACACGATACAATAGATGGCTAGATAACGGTGATCCAGAGAGCACGGAGTGTAGGTTTAACTGAGTACTTACTGCACTGGACTACAAAGATGCCGTATAAAAAGACGCTAAGCGCGTACCCAAAGGCCTAAGAACGACATTTATCAACATGCATCGACAAGACAGAGCCAACGGACCACAGAAACATCACTACAGGGTCATCAGTGACTCCCACCCATGGCATTGGCAACACACTCGCGTCGGTAGATTAGGGACAATTATCATCGTGTTCATCGTGTGTGGTTGTGTACACTGCAGGCATCGCAGAGACGCATCGTGTTTGTATCGCGACGGGCAAAAGCGAAGTCGCCGATCAATAGGGGTTATTTTATTTCAATCTCCGCTTTAATCAACTCCCGACCGCCGGCAACAAAAAAAAAGAAAATTATTATTGTTCCCCTTTTACGATGATGTCCTCTGACGAACCGACGTCGACGCCGCTCCAGACGGTCCAGACGACGCTTCACAAGGCCCAGCGCCAGTACCAGCAGACCCTCGATCGCTGGACGCCACACGTCCTCCATCGCTGGCTCGCAACGCTCGGCCTGCTCAGCCTGTTCATGCTTCGTATCGTCTTGTCTCAAGGGGTGCGTTTTCTTTCCTCATCTCTCGTTTATTCCATCTCACTCTGTTTTAGTGGTACATTGGTTCGTAACCTCGTTTCGCTCGTCTCTGCGCGGCTAACATGTGGTGACGGCGCTGTATATAGTATGCTGTGCGTGGCCTTTTGGTACACTCTTTCATGCAAGTAACGATTTACAGACGGCCTGGCCATCTACCTCCTCAACCTCTTGCTCGCGTTCTTGCAACCCAAGTTTGATCCGTCGCTCCAAGACGACCTCCTCGCCGACGAAATCGAAGAAGGCACCACCGATGACGGTCCCACCCTCCCCTCGCAGCGCGACGATGAATTCAGGCCGTTCGTGAGACGGTTGCCAGAATGGCAGTTTTGGTACGTCACTTCGCTCGCAGCGTTATCTCCGAGGGTCGACTCGTCGCTTGTTTCAGGCTCAGCGCAACCAGAGCCGTTTTGGTGTCGCTGCTATGCACAACCTCGGACATGTTCGATGTCCCTGTATACTGGCCGATTCTGGTCGTGTATTTCTTCGTCTTGTTTGCCCTGACGATGCGGCGCCAAATACAGTACGTCCCCCTTTGCCCACAACCTATGTTTATGCTCAGGCACGGGCATGTTTCAGGCATATGATCAAGTACAAATACATACCCTTTGATATAGGTCGCAAGGCGCGCTATGGTGGGAGTAAGTAGGGTCAGAAAAAGGCTGTATTCCCCTTTTTTTTCGCCGTCCATTTACAGACATGTGCTTTTGGTTGCGATGATGCTATATGTGTCGTTACTGGTACGGATTTACAGCAATTATAATGTCGCTCCGATAGAACATCTTGAACTTGAGCATCTCACGACTGCCACGTGACTCTTATGACCTATGCTCTCAGATCCTTCGACTCTTGACATCGATGGCGACGTACCCTCCTGCAGTGCACGCAATGGCAGATCACGTCTGGAACTGCCTGCAAGCCCACCGAACGCGGTCCTTCTCCCAGCCGCTCTTTGTTGGCGTCCAAGGACCCCAAGGAAGCGGCAAGACGTTTCTCACGTCGCGTCTCCGTCTCCTGCTTGCAGACCCGCCGTACTCGCTCTCGGTTGCCGTGCTCTCGATCGACGACCTCTACCTCTCGCACGCAGGACTCGTCGCGCTCGCGGAGGCCTACCCTCACAATAGACTGCTGCACGGGCGTGGGCAACCTGGAACACATGATGTGTCACTCGGGACGCACGTCCTGCACGCGCTCAAGGCAATCAACAACGGCGAAGGTGCGAGTGCGGGTGCGGGTGCGGGTGCGGGTGGAGGCGAGGTGGCCCTGCCGGTGTTTGACAAGAGTTTATGTGAGGGTGAGGGCGATCGAGTGGAGAGTAGGGCGGTGCATGCGCCGGTGGACGTGGTCGTGCTCGAAGGGTGGTGCGTCGGGTTTTATCCCGTAGATGAAGCGGTGGTCGAGGAACGCTGGCGACCGGATGTGGGGGCGAGTCTCGAGGAGGTGCATGAGGTGAATGGGATGTTGCGAGCCTACGTGGGGTGGTGGGATGCGTTGGACGCGTTCGTGCAGGTGCGTCGGTGACTGGCGTGGGCGCGTGTGTCCCTTGGTGAGCGGATGGAGACAGATTCGGGGCCCGGCGAGCGAGGGATTGGCGATCGTGTATCGGTGGCGGTTGCAGCAAGAACGGGGCATGAAAGCCAAGAACGGAGGACGCGGGATGACGGACGAGCAAGTCAAGACGTGCGTTGCATTTCTGTCGACTCGTCGTGCTCACGTTCGCTCGTTGGCAGGTTCGTGGATCGGTATATACCCGGCTACGTGTTCTTTGGGGACGGGGTCGAAAAAGGGATGGGGGGACGTCTGCCGCCGTGGAACGGTCGGGGCTTGGCCATCGAACTGGACTTGGATCGGAACCTGCAGGGCACGCGTCGTTTTTGATTGTCAGATAACAAGAATAGGATAGCTCTGAAATCGATTGTTGCGACCATGTCTGCCTATGGCCCACTATCGCGCCCCGCGTGCCCCCGTCTCTCCCCTACGTCATGGTCCCGTGCGACGCTCTTTCACCTCGACACGTCCGAGTGCGAGCGGCACGCTGGGCTGTTTGAGCACATCCACGCAGTGTTTGCAGACGAGGTCGATGCGGGGCGAACGTATCCCCAAGAGGACATGCGGGACCCCGCTGCGTTCAAGGCCTATTTCTTTGCTGGCGACGTCGTGCTCGCGATCGCAGGCGACTCTGGATCTGGGACGGAAAGCGACCCACGTCGAGACGGCACTGTTGTCGAGGTCGATCTCGAGACGGCGACCAAGGGTCGATCGTGGGACGTATCCGTCGTCGGGTTCTACTACGTGCGTGATTCGATTTCCTTGCTCCGTGCATGTTGGCCGCTACGCCCATCAAGTTCCGGGCCCAGGGTCCATACTGATCGATTTCCAGGTCAAACCAAACTACCCGGGACGCTCATCGCACGTAAGTGACGAGCCGAGGGGGGAGGGGAATCATCGGGAACCCCGTCATGGGAATGCCCTCCAGCCCTACCCTGGCTAACCCACTTGCCATCGGTGGAGAGCCGAAGTTGGGACATCGCCGCACACGCCCTAGTCCACCTCCCTCCGTTCTTTTTCATATTCGACTCGTTTTCTGTTAACCCTTACCTGATATAGATCTGCAACGCAGGGTTCGTCGTTCCGCCATCTCACAGAGGTAGCGGCTACGGCCGCGTCCTCGCACGCTCCTTTTTATACTACGCACCACGGCTGGGATACGAAGCGAGCGTGTTCAATTTGGTCTATGTGAATAACGTGGCGAGCGTGAGGTACGTCCCGTCCCTCTCTCCCCTTGCCTTCCTCCTCTCGTCTCGTGACCCGCAATTGACACACGAAGTAGACTCTGGGAAACGCTCGGGTTCGTCAAGGCAGGGTTGATTCCCCGAGCAGGTAGACTCAAATGCGCAGACGGGCACGGGGAAGAATATGTCGACGCGTGGGTATTTTACAAGCGCTTCAAAGACGACGATGACGATGACGACCCGTGACCGTGGGGCATCGCTGACGGGCTGATCGTGGCAGTTCGGGTGTTCCTTGACTGCGGGGGTTGGGGTTGGTGGAGCCCTCTGTCGGCCCGTCTGGACGATGGATACAGGGTGCAACGATCGCTCCGCACGTAGATCCCCTGGCAGTTGAAATGCACGGTTTTTTTTTTTCGGTGGCGAACAACCTTGTACGACGCAAACGTCTGTTTTTGTGAGATTCATCGATCATCCGAACTGATATTCGCGCCCATCGCTCGCTCGAATGTAGACGTGGCAGGTTCATGCTGGTCATTCGGTGACTAGAGACGATCGGCAACAAAACAAAAACGAGCTCGAATTTCAAAAGAGAATGGATGCACGAGCCGGGAAAATGAAATGGTCATTCAACTGACCACCGTAAAGACGGCAATGAACCAACGCTTGTGCGCACTCCGAGCGCAAGCAGAGAGCGAAACAAGCCAAGTTGCTGTGCGAAACACGCCAAGTTGCTGTGCGAAACAGACCACAGAAGAACGTGACCACGGGTAAGATCCCTCGAAGAGATGACCACCCGCTGGAGTGCATCAACACATGACGACTCCAAAGTGCCAATTCCACCGCCACTGCATCCAAGCCGCCACCATCGGTGTGGAGATCAGCAACGGGGTGTGTGGTGCGTGTGGAGAGAAATCATATTTTCATTATCGATCGATGGCACCCTTGGTCGTGGCGATTATCGTACATCCTGATCCTGATGATGAAACGCCCACCCACGCCCGGGCCCGGTTTTCTCTGTTTCTTTTCTGATCATCCATGATTATGATTCTAATCACTCGAACCGAATAAGAGGACAACCAGAGCCACACCGACTTGGGTAGACCGGTGGCACGTTCCAGTGGCACAAATCGGCTCCCCCTCTGTTTCCCACGAGGATCGACACCGGGACAGCGAGCCCGCGATGATGCGATGCGATTCCAATCGCAACGTCTCAGGCGGTAGGGAGATCGCCACGATATGCCGACCCTCGCGCGTATTTTTACCAACGATAAGCAGTCCGAGCAAACTGCGAGCGAGAGCACGAACACCGTCCAAATGCGAGAACTACACACCAAAAAAAAATTAAGTTTACGGCGACGCATGGCGCGCATCATGATATATCTACCTTGGCAGTCGGCCCCACACGCTAGCATGGGCGCTTATCGCAACTAGTCGGCGCGTTCCAAATATGTGTCTCGTGTTGGCGTCCCATGTATAACCTAGCCCGTCGTGCGAGAGAGGGGGTCGGGAACGATCACATCGGGCCAGCTCTGCAAAGGCCACAGCGGGATCCCATCCATTCAACCTCTCCAGCCCAGCCCAGCCCATCCCCATCCCCATCACATTTCTCATTTGATCCCCGTTTCATCGCTCGGGCGGTGCGGAAAGGAAAAAGAAGGATGGGCGGAAGCGCAAATATTAGGTCACGCCTAGCATTCCTGATGTGCATAAGGGGCTCATCACAGAGGGTCAGGAGAGGGTGTCCACCCGTGATTGTATCACACATCTGGGGCTGCAGGGGATAGCACTGGAACCCGATCACTGTGCATGGCGTCAAATGCTGCGTGATGTGCGAACATGGAATGAGGGTGACAAAAAACAATAGACTAGGAGTAGAGGGTAGGAATAGGAATAAACAAAGAAACAGACGAGAATAGGAAACGGGGGATGAGGGCTAGATCGCATTTGGGATCGTAGCGCAAGCCGCCCATTTCAAGACGTTGCGCATCCCCCTCCCCCCTGTGCATCGTCCTAGAACTCCATTTCGAGCAACTTGAAAGATGAACGTTTCATTTCAGTGTCAAAAACTGCCACGGATACTTCCAGAGGCTGTATCTGCTGTACCTAGGACAATGAGCGACCGGGTCAGCTCGAGCGTCATTCGGAATCGTTACTTGTCGATCTTGTCTTCTTTATTCCGCCCGGTCCTTCGCGCAAAAGGCGATGCACAAAAAATAGAATCATCGTACGTCGCCATACGTGATCCGGTGTCGGCGGGAGCTATGGCGGGGATCTCTGTGTGACCGTAAAGTAACAATGCCATGGGTCTATATACCTTCACAGGAGGCCATGACGCATAATTGTCGTTGTAGATTGTCGCGAGGAGAGGCGGCCCGTATCCATGCAACCATCTCGGTCGACCGAAAGCCCTTCTTGGAGACGTGTACGGCATGACATCGCACGTGTGCCCAAAAAGATCACAAAGATGACACAGCATGCACGAACCAAGGTGAGAGACGCCGTGCCGAATGCCACCGATCGCTCTCTTTTGTGTGCGAAAACATAAGTTAAATTTACTTCCGCTTTGCTGAGTGAACGAAGACCTGTGGGTAAGCCGAGGAGAGCAATGATCCAACCTACCCTAGTCTGTGATTCAGAAGCCAACAATGAACCACCGAACGTGGCGCTGTGTGCCAAAACGCAGAAAATGTAGACAAGTTTGTAAGGCTCCGTTACAACGTTTGTCCCTTTAGCGCACAAGGTTTAGTGCCTAGCGACATAATACGAGAGCTAGAATGGAGGACAAACGATAACAAAACGAAAGGTGTACATTACAGGTTCTTCGAACCACAAGAGATTGTCATATGGAAGCCCATGAGGTGGGCGCATGTTTTCCCTCGTCGAGTGGGAGAGAGTGCGGTCCAGGCAGTGCTGATCACGGCCGTTCTTATCAGGGGTGGGTGGATTTAACCTTTGCAATCGGCGCAATCACGGACAATGAGCTATAGACGCGGTGACTATCACCAGATTGACGCCGCCCTCCAATAGATTCATAACTTGGTAGCCACCCAGTATACAATGGCCATCCTGTAGGTCGCGTAGTGATCGCGTTGGCCCGCCAAACCACAACGTTGCAACGTACTCGAGTCAGCTTTCGGCGTTCTCGTGTCTGTGGCTCGCACCACATGACTTTGAGTAAAACATTGTTGGGCAGGTGTGGCCGCCAGCTACCGCCACGTTTTGACAAGCGCGTGCCTCGATAGACACTATCTGCCAGGATGTTGCAGTGAGGCAAAGTCTGGAACCCCAGCTGTAAGAAGTTCTTCCACCTGACCTTTTTGCCAGCGAACACAACGAGACATCCGTTGAAACTCCAACCTGGCGGCATAACTCCATCGAGGACTGCTCGCTGTCCAATCATATCAACGGTATCTTGAGTATTTTTTTTAATATACTCACAAACACGCGCCTGTGTCCACAAAAGGAGAGTGAGATAAACGATCGTCTGAAAGAGGAAGGTTCCAACAGAAGCGTCTGATCCATTCCAGAGCCCTGGAGCGCCGTCTGCCCGAATTAGTACTAGGTTTGAGTCCCCCAAACGCGGTGGGTAGGAATCAATTCGTAAGCACAAAGGGTTGTTCCAGCGATAATGATAGTTCCGTCACTGAGCTGTAGCACTGAACCCCATATACTGTCTACGTTATCGGTGCCAGGCTGTGTGTTCCGTTACATCAGAGACCAGGACAAACGAGGCGTAGCCATCATGCTTTGCCGTTGGTGCCACTGTTGATGGTGTTGACGGCTGTGAGAAGGCACATGCGGGCTCACGCAGCGAACGATGTTTCACTCGGTTGCTCGACGACCTTTGGTACTTTTGACTGTATTCAACAAGACTTGTTCTTTGTGAAGTACATAGTATGCCTACGAAAAAAAAAGTTTGTATGCGGCTGCTATTGACACATGATAATGCAGTAATGCCCAAATGCGAGATGAAGCAAAGGTAGTCCGTCGCCAACGGTACTCCATGTCGCCCACCCCCGAGGCAAGAGTGAGGTAGGGTATAGATAGGTCCTTAAATACTTGGTAGGTGACCTGGGGCGATCGTCGCGGCGGCGAGTATACAATAGTAATCATCCTCAGGACGATTGTTCTAGGTGAATAACGTGAGCTACAATAGGGTGTTGTTACCAGACGGCGGGCGAAGCGAAAGCAAACATCTTTGATTTCAAGTGAACGATGGGGATCGCCTCCGCCTTTGCGGGGCCAGGCGACGGTGAGGCGGACACAATCTTGGCAGTGAGGTCCTCGATGCCAGGCGGAGTGGGCGGCGAAGCCGACGATGCTGGAGAAGTCGAGGGTGAATACGAGGAGAGTGAAGGCGTATCTGGGGTGGTGGGAGGCGTCATGTAGGCCACCGTTGGATTTGGAGCGGCAGGGAAGGCGGGCTTTGGTGGCGATGGGTACCGCTGCCCGTAAGAAGGTGATGGACTCGCACTCGATGACGATGCGAATGGATTGGTGGTGGGTGGTGGCGTCGACTTCTTGGTCGACGGTAGGATATAGGTAGGATACGGACCGGAGCCGACAAAGTCTTTGCGGATCATATCTTCGAACTCTTTGAGGGTAACGGGATCGACGTTTAGCTCCCACTCGAGGTACTGACACATCTCCCGCTCCATTTGATTGATTTCGCGTAGCTGGAACATGCCCTGAGCCACGATGGACCAGGACTTGTTTGAGTACGTATCGTCGCAGATCACCTTTGAAGCAAGCATGAATGCTGAAATAAACAGCCGGTGACCCGACGATCCCCGAGCGGTCGGAAAACGAGCCTTGAGCCGCTGGAGAAGGACGAGGGCAGCAAATGTGACGGATGAATGGAGCTTGGTCCGGTGGAGAGCGTAAGCAATGAAGTGGGGGAGCTTGACGTTCGAATTGGACGAAGATGGGGGAAGCTCTGGGCACGCAAACAAATGGGTTATGAATCGAGTACATAGTTTTGCGGTGTGCTCGTGGCCGTAAAAGGGATCCTGCCTAGACGACGCTGGCTGGGTAGAAGGGGGTTTGGCCGAGGGTGCCTGAGGAGGACTTAGAAAAAAAAACGGATGAAAGGCGAGATGTACTTACGGAGGGATGGGGGTACGGCACGCGAGGATGGGATACAGACCTGAACGGGGACGGGTGTGCAGCGGTGACTGGACCATGTACAGTTGCCATTGACGGGAGGACAGGTAGCGCTGAGAGCAAAGCAGACGAGAGGGCTAATAGTTCGGAAGCACTGCTGGGGAAGACGAGGGTGTATATAAGTTGCCAGTCAGTCCCTGAGAAGAAAAAAAAAAATCCAATCGAAATTACATAATCAAAAACGTGCCGAACCACCCAACCGAGCGAAGCCATGCGCGGCATACCCAATTGTTTATTATTGGCACCGCCCAAAACAACTCCGTGGAATGAATAATGGAAAACTCACCGTGCGAATATCCCGAACAAACCTCGAGGACGGCGACGAGGCAAACGATCGGTGCAGTAGGCGCGGTCTGCAGAACGGGGGATCCCCTTCACTCCACCCCCCCTTCTTATACCCTTGCTGACAACGACGTCCGGCATAAGGTGACTGCCTCTCTAAAACTGTGGCCCGGCCGGATGCGATCCGTGTCGGTTCCAAAATGCGCTGTCGCATCTCCCAAACTGGCTCGGTTCACTGCATAGCATCCACCCAGAGCAAGCCATCCGTTCCCTCCTCACGTTCTAGCCTGCATTCTCCTCCGCTCTGCGATATGACCGGATCGACGCTCATCGGGACTCCCCTGGTCCTGACTCCTGTATTCTTCCTCTACCTCTCCCGGTTATCTCTTCCCCTGTCCCGAGCATTCTATCATTGTTCGTTCCGATGAATGTCCCGAATACACACGATACCACTGTACATCTTTAACCGATCAACCGTTTACTCATCGTCTTTACTCTCTTCATGTGAGCAGGGCCTTCTCGGCCGGGCGTGTCATTTCCGCTCGCCTATTCAACTGCGCTTGCCCCGGACAGCCCTTCGTGTCCGACGTCGTATGAGAAGCGTATTCACGACAGCAACACTACATAAACTTGCATAGCACGCCCGTACCCA
This sequence comes from Solioccasus polychromus, assembly GCA_038090335.1. NCBI lineage: Eukaryota > Fungi > Basidiomycota > Agaricomycetes > Boletales > Boletaceae > Solioccasus > Solioccasus polychromus. The sequence continues at coordinate 22,906 of JBBPMM010000197.1, read as the reverse complement.
CTGCTCCAGTCTGTCTCCGTTCATCCACCTGCTTACCTATTTTGACTTCCCTCCTCGTGACTTCACCCCACATGTTTTTGCGGAGAATCAGATTCATTAGGTTCATTTCACAGAACTACTCGGCCTTCCCCCTCGCTTCTGCCTCGCATATCAAGGCAGGTGTGAGTTGCCTTTCACTCCGAATCTGATCTTACGTTCAAACATGGTCTCAACGGCGTGGCATGAATGGCGTTTGTGCGTGGTTGATAATCATTTCGTGATTCACTGCCTCCACTCCATCTCTTTCACCTCACTCTTTGCCAACGCGACCTTGTACATGATTGCCACCCGCGTCACCAGATGTTCAGCTGCATTGTCCCAACGATCGTCTTGCGGAATCGTTCCTGTCTGATACTCAGCCCTGGCTCCTGGGTTGCCTTCTCGCATCACCTGATTCAACCCTTTGACTCTTATCCAGTGGCGGGGCAGCGGGGCCCATCTTAAATCACTGGACGCCAGAAATGTCAGTAGTGGCACGTTGATAGGGCCGGGACTCCGTACATGGGAATTCATCTGGCCCATCAAGGTGACGTGTGATACGCGTACCCACGACGAAGTCGTAATTCAGTTATTCGGTCAAAGGTCCAGCGTGCGATGTACGAGAACAGAGCAAGGATATACATCGATTTGGCTTGCTGCTGTCCCTTACCGCTCTCTCCCAGCGTTTCCTTGTCAGACGATGTGTCGCTTTCTCTCGTTTGTTCATCTTGTCAAAATCCTGCCATCTCGTCGAATGATTGAGCAATTGGTCAATGGCGATGCATCATCCAAAACCGATTCACGGGTGCCCGATCATGATTATCTTTCAGTCATTGGACACCACACCGCTCGGTTCATATTCATATTCCAGCGAGCACGAACGTTGTCTGACGAAGGCAGGCCAAGTAGATAAGGGCGTATTCCAGCAAAGTGAAATTAAACGGTGAGGATGACGTCGTGTCGCGTCTTTTATTCTTCGCACAGCTCCGACGGTCATACTTTCCTCGGAGAATCGCTAGAACGACTTATCGCGTTGCTTATCGGATGAAGTCATGGGTTCCGCTGCTTCCTACGCGGAGATGGTTTCCATCATGAAATCTGTCATCATGGATGCAATACCGAACAGATGAACCAAGCTGGACGAGGTTGGAAGTGCAAAGGAGATCACCATGAGGACGACGCGTCGCGCAGTTTGCCGAAGTTTTGACAGCGGTGGCATCGTCGAACAGAGGACCATTGCGACAGGAAACATTTCGAAATTTTCGTTCTGACAAGACAGACACCATTGGATCGATGACAGATGTGCTCCCGTTCTCGACAATCAAAGTTGAAAGCTGCCAGCGAGTAGACAGGAGCTAGGAGAACCGGAGTGACGTGTCGGAACCGTTGCGAAGGATAGTAGCTAGATGATGTCAACAATTCCTGAACACTTCTGGCCAGGCGCTTAAACAGATGATCAGACATCTCACAGTCCGAGGGTTAGATGAGCTCAACCGGTGTCCGAAGAGAAGGAGTTGTGGTCACGTTCAAACAGAACCGTCATCTTCGCACTCGAATGTCGTGGCAGCCTGTCAGTTTGAAGGGTCGCCGAGCATTCAGTGAGTTTGCGACGGTCATCGCCATGACGTTCACCTGGTTCACTTCCCGTCGTTACCCAACGAACGAGCTGGTTGGTTCCCTTCCTCATCTGACTTTTTTCGTACCTGTGGGATGCTGAGACTAATGGCCCTGGGAAGGGTCTAAATAAACGAAAAAAAAAGGTCCGTACTTGTTCCGCTACAGCGTCCTAATACGATGCTGTAGTTCTGCTAATCGTTAGTTTATGTGGCTGCAGGCTATAACAATCGTGTCCGCGCTGATGGGACTGCCGCAGCGTGCACCTGAGCGCTGACAGGAGTCGTCCCCAGCCCCAGATGCCAAGGCTCGGGTCATCTCAATTGATTTCTATTGCACGTGCCTGACCATTGCGTGCTCGCACCGTCGGTTCGTTTCACCATCCCTCGCTATGCCCTCACGAGCTAATGTATCACCCTCTCCCTGACGGTATCAGGTCGATAACTACGAGCAACGTTCGTTCGTTTTTCGATGAATGATTCATGATGCTTCCCTCCGCCGATGACGACACCTACACAGGATTTACTCTTATTTGGGGCCTTTGTCCGACCGCACTAAAATGCAATCTTGTTCGATTCCACCGCCCATATCAACCCGTTGTACTTTTCATCTTTGGTCGCCGCTTTGGATGGTCAGTGGGTAGGTATTGACATTCACGTTTGCACGGCAAACGTCTGTGATTAGCACAGCATGGCCAAAATCTGACACGGGCGTTACTGTGAATGCGAGAACTGCACTCTCCTCCGTATCTTTTTGCTTCTTCCGATGCTCGTATCGTTACCAACGCGAACAGTGCACGAGCATCCAAGCTCTGATATCATGCACGGATTCATATACTAGCGACCTGGTTCGCTCCGTGTAACACGGAGCGGTGAGTACGCATAGGTTCTATGGCATAATGTATCAGTGCGTCACGGGTTGCGCGGCGTTCCTGGATCGGGCAATGTTGGCGCATACGGGTACGGTGTTGGAAAGGAGACCGCGACGACGTAAATTTTTGTGTTCCCGCCTCTATTCATCCCGCCGTTATCGTCTTCTGCCCTTGCGACACCAGTAGGGTCGGCCGAAAATCCCGATGGAGTCGCGCCTTCTGCCAGCCATATACGGGGTTAATTGCAGACTCCATAACATGCTTTGCGTCCACGGATCATGTCCAGGAACGAGCCTCGAACGGCGAGTCCTCACACGGGTGCTCATGCCGGACCGGAGATTTTTTTTCACATCCATTGGCAGGCCTCCATGCCTTTAAGTCATTTCATTCGCATTTTCTCGCCACTGTCAAGCCACTCTGACGCATCGCAGGGCGAAAAAGACTTTGAGCGAATGAACGGACGCCACTGAGAGAGGCATGCTTCGACTCCGCGGGGGCAGAAAGGCACTTTGTGATCGAGGACGCAACTGAACGAAGATATCTTATCGTGGGCTTCGTATTCATCGACATCGCCGTGCCACCCAAGCACCATCTGGCATCGTCTCCTGATAGGCCTCGCTTGTCGGATCAATGCGCGCTGGTTCGGCCGCTCATCATTTACTTCATCGCATGCCAACCGAGGCAGAATAAGATACACGTGGTGCAAGCTTGGGGCCTCTTGTCTATCTTTACTTGGTCTGAAGGCTCGCCTGAGTTGTAGGGATACGGTCTAAGAGTACATTCAATGCCAGCGAACTGTTAGACCATGAAGGGTTTGGACAGGTGATCATAGACATGATTGGGACACCAGTCTCCGTCTGGCAAGTGGCACGCCTCGAGGCAACAGAGTTTGATGGCAAGGGGGGAACGTGGGCAACTTGCCTAATTAGTCGAGGTCACGAGCACATGTAGGTAGGGTGCCGTGATTATTTCTATTGATTTTTCCTTTCTATTCTTTTTTTTTTGCCTTCCGCTGTCCTGGCACGCCAATCTTGTAATCTCTTGGTGTTGGTTTAATTGAATCCAGCCACGTTCTGGGGTACATACAACTTGAAGCGCAGGCGGTCCCGTTGAAAGGATCGTTATGGTACGTTCTGCATGCCGTTTTGTTGTAAGGGAGGAACTTGCTCGAGCGATCGCACGCGTGTCCAGATGGGATTGATCCGATACGAAGCGATGGGATTCAAGACCCACCAGGCCCTTGGGTCAACGGAAGGAGGGAGGGAACAGCTCACGGAAGCAGCCATGCCATTACATTGCTCGACGCGAACGATAATAGTAGTGTGGAAATCGTCCGCACAGGGTCCAGTGCGCAACGATATGGAGCATGAGTCGTTATCGAGATATGCATGCAGCCTGCGAGATGAAGTGTCTGCTTTGGCAATCGCTTCTTCATATCGAAGGGAGAAATGGAACGTCGTAGCCTCGCTATCGTCGAGACAATGTCTCGGTTCCCCCGCCACGAACCTTGGCGTTCATCCAGACGGATCGAGGCGGTCAACTCGGATAAACTTGGAGGGCATCTCGCGGTGTTGAGATATGAGGTAACAGAAGACGTGTGCATGCTGCGTGGCGACGTAGGGTGTAGTGGTACTTCATCGCCTTGTACGTGGTAAGCCCATCTGAACTCTGGCTGAATGGACGGCGCATAACGTGTACAGAAGCCCAGTGCGGTGCTCGGCCACCGTCGATGCATCTCCATCTCCCTGACTCATTTGAGTTTCTCGGCCGAGTCGCACCAGTTCGTGGTGTCGAGGGACGTCTCAAACCAGCGTGCAAGCTCCACGTCCAAGTGAAAACACGTTTGTCTTGCCGCGAAAGAACAGGGAAACTCGTCCGAGATGGTCCAAAAGTAAAGCCTATCTCCGATCATGCACAAACGCGAGGTTCTCATGTGGAGCATTCCCAGAGGGTGGACGTACGAGGTCGATTCAAGCCCGTCCTTGGTCGCATCGTTCCTTGCCTTTTTTTTCTGCACGAGTTTCGACCCGTGAAGATGTACTAGAATAGGCAGCTTCTTTGCTGCCCGTTCCTTATCCGCAGCGCAGGTCGCCAGAGCAGCACGCTTCCGGAAGCTGGCATCCTTTCGGGTCTTCACCCAATTGCGGTATGGAAGCAGTCCCGAGTGCTTCTGCTCCTGTCAAAGGCGGGTATCAAGCACCTCGGATGAGTTGCTTTCTGTGGGAGAACTGTGATCAGTGCAGTGCCAATATGATTGTGAAGATTTCAGATCGTGCTGGGTATTTCTATCAGATGGGCTCTCTCAGGCGCTGTCGACCAAGTACTTGAGCTGCCTGTCTTGTTTCTCTCGGGGTCATCTCTTGTTCATGCCTTCGCGGGCTGTGCAGCATCCCTAACGTCGTGCGGGCGGACAGGGTCTGGCCCAGGTGAGCAAACATGCTGCCTGCATACCAATCAGGGACCCAAAGTAACGATGCAGTTACAGTGCCTCGGGTCGAGAGCGTGAATGTGTTTGCAGAGGCACGAATGCATGTCTTCAGCCTTGAAGTCAACTTCAGCATGAAATGCTCCATGGAGAAACTTGGACGTGTACTTCCCCCCGGGCGGACCATTTCCATGGAACGTGACGCGCAGTCGAGGAATCATTAAGGGCGTAGCGTGAAGTTGCTATCATCGCACCATCGAATCCAGGGTCTGATCGATTTCTGCTCTGAATGCAAGACGTTTGCGCTGACTTGTTCGTGGAACAGCTAGGGACTGGATCGACAGTACTCTGGAATGTGCGTGCTCCACGCAGCAGCGTGTCTAGACTCCCAGTCTTGGTCATCCTTTCTTATTTTTTTCTTGCGTCGGCGTTTCGGGAAACACATCGAGTACTTATGAGTTCAACGAGGTCTCGCAGCTTGCCAGTGGGGCTCTCTTTCAGGGGTGACGTGATCTGATAGGGCTCCATCTCCGGCTAGCCTTGCGCGTTGTGGGCGGTGTTCATCATCATGTTCGGTGGATTAGCTTTAGATGGTGCGTTCGGTGAGTTTCATGGTCGGGTCTAATGACCGAACGTTCGTTCTAGTCTGACGTTGATGTGATACAGAGCTGACTGACTCCAAAGTCCCTCCAAGTGATGCATGCGAAGCCTGCAACTTCCTTCTGTCATTCTCACCCAAACTGGACACTCTAGGAACGATGACGACGGTGGAGTAGGGGTAGAGGATGGGCTGGTCAAGGTGTGTACTACGCCACTGTGGTTCGCAAGTGATATTTCTCTGCAGGTGGAGATGTTTATTAATATCCGTGTTAGAGAGCATACTTCTGGAAGGGCGTTCATTCCATCGAATGTTCAATGTCATCATTGTCATCGAACAACCTTTCGGAAAGAGCAGCAAGCTCATGCAAGCATATAACATCACCCACCGCCTCCACTATTTGATTGAACTCAAAGGTCAGATGATGTCAATTCAGTCCCAGAATCAATATGTCTTAACCGTCCTTTGCAAGGACCAAATGCAAACCAGTTCACGCCGCGGAATCCAGCCTACTAACATGGTAGAACGTTTCCCCACTATGAAGCACCGAGGATCTAGTGTTCCAGTGGGAGGACATTAGTGAATATCAACACGATTGCGTAGCTGCATAACCGAGGTTACTTCCAAAAACATGATCATCTTGGTGGTGGTGGTGCGTGTTTACATACATACTCGGCCCGCATGTAGGCTGACACGAGTTGCGCCACCATGGCGTTTCAGCTTCATCGCATTTTGGCACACTTCGTAATTTGTCATCCTTTCCCGATGAACGCAGTCGTGTGAGTGCTGTGCGGGTGAGAGGGTTTTGAATTCACATCCTCCTATGTAGATGGCCGCCGACTGAGCCCGCCTTTCAATAATTAACAGCGGTACGTGGCAGTGTTGAGCCATCAAAACCTGTGATTTGATGTATTACTAACAGACCGCGGTGCTGATTAAGCAGGCGCAGCGATGTCGGCGGTTTGGATGAGCTCGGCCGTCGGCTCGAACGCATGAAATATTTTCGCTGGATGGTACGTTTCGACGGTGTCGGATCTTGAGGACTGGTTTCATACCATTGCAAGCGTTTCATTACGGATGTGCGGTCCGAGTCCGACGCCACGCCGACCTCGTTCTCTGCGGTTATCGTGGCATGTGTAAGCAAGCTCGATAGAACGTGACGATTACGGAACACGAGGAAGAAATACGTTGTATACCAACACGACCGGATGAACTGTGACCCACATGCATCATCTATTGCTTGTTCGTAATTGTGAGGTACTAGTGATCCGGGCGTATGCTACCCGTGACGTATCATGTAGTACGATGGTATGACACAGAGTATTTGGATCACGAGCGTGCTCTCTTTTTCTGACGTTCATCAATCAACGCCAGAATTGGTACGTTCGACCCTGCGTCATCTCTTTCTTTGATCTCTCGCTGCTTGGTTATGCACGTATATATCGCCTCCGAGTCCCGGCCGCTTTTTGATCGACAGGGTCGGTTGGCTCCCAGGTTCATCACCTCGGACAACTTGAAGGCGGTAAGTGCACGTACCTTGGAACGGAGACTTCTGGTCGAAAACACTCACCCAAACTTCCATATCGGGCGAGAGAAACGTTTGAGGTAGTCCCAGTCACCGCCAACTCGTTCGCATTCAAAGTATGGGGTCGCCTAATCGAGGAGGCTCGCCCGCCGGTGCGTGTTCCCATAGCTGTGATCGTACCGACGAGTTAACGAGCTAATGTAGTGCATCTAGAACCATATAATGCAGGGCGCGCAAGCGGCGTCGCAGATGGTATTAGTACTTTTTTTTTTCTTATCAGCTTCCCAGATAAGGTAGGGCGGAGGGTATATTCATGCGTCATATACCACCGTCTACCAGGGGGTTCCAGGCAGTGGCGGGGCCGAAAACAGCTCTAGATTCTCGGAGGTAATGTAGTTTCGAGATTCAGCCAGAAACACCATCTCCTCTAATCGTCGGGCTCGCCCAGCAAAGCGATGTTTTAGACTCGACTACCTCCAGCAGGGACATAGATGCATTTATGAGATTCGTTCGGAACGAGCCAACCATGGGTTCATCCATACGATGCAGGAATGCGTAAACCATGTAATGGCCTGGCGAGCGCTAACTAACCATTTATACGTGTCTTTTACAGAGCGTCAGTAGAGACGAAAGGGCGGAGGAATTCACATCTACGACTGCCTTACCTTTACCTGGCAAGATAATCAGATGGTGCTGCGATGGTACGGCGTGCATATACCTCTAGGATCTACAGCTCCTGTTGTTAGTCTAGGTGTATGTATATCAGATTTTGATGTCATAGCTCTGTTTGGGGTTGCTAGCAAGGTCGAGAATGATCAGTGACTCGGAGATACGACCTAGTTGGCGCATAAATGCGTGTATGAGAAACATTCGGATAGACGCTTCCATGAGTCTACGGACAATGTCTTCAGTCTGGCGGAAGAGGATTACTATGTGTTGTGTAGACACACATTTAACATACCATTTCGGAATTGGGTGTGAGAAAGTGCGCGGTTTGGGGTTATCTATCTTAAGCGTAGTGTCATGTATATAAGCCACCGATCTTCACTTTTGTTGAGTAGATGGTCTCCTTTTATGCTTTTTCTTGTGGCCTCGTGTGCTTGATGACATTGCCATGTTGAGATTGGTGTCCTTGTCAATGATCGACAGAACAAATGGGATGAGTGATGACAATACAACGTCCGAATCTACCGACGTTCGTCAGCTGGTCAAAGGTCTGACACGATTTAAGATATTTCACCCAGACGAATGGTGGAGATCCAAATCCGGAGAAACGGATTACAACAGAAAGTGGTTCCTGAGTCTGTCGTACGCGGTGGATGTATCGGACGAGTTCCTTTGGCCATTCCCGAACGGATCCCGGTCGTCTAAGTGTCCCAATAATTCCTGTAGCTCACCTTGAGGAAAGAACTCACCCCTTCGTGATTTGGAACTTCCCCCCCCCCCCCCCGTCTCCGTCAGTGTGCGTACATTTCGAGTCAAACATCGCCATCCGAATGCAAGACAATATGGTGGGCCTCACGTCCCGGTCCGAAGAAAGAGACATTCCTCTGATCCTGAATGGAGCTCTCAACCCCAGCACTGTCAACGGCGCCAGATAACCTCTTGGGTGAAGAAGCCCATCGGAAATCACTCGTGCTGAACTCGCGATAGCACGCGACATCATGCTAATGATAAGCAGGCCAACAAAGTGAGAGCAGACGTGAAGAGCGAATTAATTATTCGACGATTGTTGAGTCTGTAGTAAATACATACGAGGGCAAGGAACTAGATCGGAGCTGAGGGTGATTTGACAAAGCTGATGCAATTATATACAGGCCTCCAGAGGACGATCATACAGAGGGCCACTGCAAGAGAAAGTTGCATCGGAAGAAACTGCAGTCTCACAAATTCCCGAGAACCAGGTAGTCTTCGATAACATCGGGTCCGAGATAAATAAGGAGGAACAGAAGATCTTCTACACAGCTGGCTTCCGGGTATGCCTCCTCCAATGATTTCAAAAAAGGATAGAACCCTTTTGGGTGATTTGGAGGATGTGCGCAAATCCGTCTCACGTGAGAGATAGGGACGTCCGAGAACTTGTAAAGGAAGAGTGCGGACAGCGGGAGCGGATGGAAACTTGCTTTTGGTACGAAATGCAACCCGATCGGAGTAGAGAATAGCTGGTGTGTGATCACAAAAACGACTCGAGGAGCCGGATTAGTATGATCCATATCGATGGGTAGATGAAGCGGTGATTAAATCCCGATGCAGATCAATGGACATCCAACAATTCCTGGTCTTCAGCAGGCTCAGGGATGGATGGCGTGAGAGTGACGGTGAGCGACGCGCCATAAATCCAATATATATATTTCATGCAGAAATGCGTTCTCCAGGCCATACGCGACCAATGCCATCCCCGAAGCAGCTGAAGCAGAAAGAAAATTGTTTCGAAACAGGAAGCAGAGCAGCGGGAACACAGGGCTATGCAAGGAGAGCGGGCAAGTGAGATGTTCCGGACTTGGAGTAGTTTGAACAAGAATTCGAGCTTGGCCGATTTTTTGTCAGGGCGAGAACGACGGCGAGGCGCGCCAGATTAATGCACTGTCGGTTGTAAGTCACTATTCTTTGAAGTAGAACTGACATTAGATCATTTAGCTTAATAATTAATTGAATATTAGTCATCTTTTCTCCCGCGCTCTGCCACTTGCCAACTCCTTCTTGCCAGTTACCGTCGTTGTCCTTCGTCGTTTGTCTTCCGCTAACATGCCCTTCGGCCTTATAATCGGTACCGAGCGCGCAAATTCTCTTCAAGTGCGCGCCAGCTGTTCAGTTTTTGTGCATTCTCGGTGACATGACTTTTTTTTTCGCAGAATGCGATCCAAGATGAACTCATGAAGCGGGGCTACAGTCCAGATGCTGGTCAGTCTATCGGAGCTACCTTTATGCTCTCGAATGCTCATGCGAGGGTTTATACAGACCCGGTCATGGCGGAGTATATCACCATCATGATCATAAATAACAAGACTGCCGGTACGTCGAGTTCTGTTTCCCGGCTCTTGGGCGCTTGCATTGACATCTATCATTACAGCTCAAATAACGTCCGAACTCGAGGATTGTAAGCAGTTTATCGTTTTCTAGCACTTCTGTGAATGACCTGACCCTATGTATCGCAGTGATTGGGGCTGACTTTGGTTCGTAACAACTGCGCTTTTCCGTACAATTCACGTCTTCCTGACAAGTTTTAATACTCGATAGATCCTAGTTTCACGGACTGGTTATTTATCGAAGCAGCCAAAGGAGCTCCGGAGTCGGAACTACCACTAACGTCATCGACCACTTCCCCATCCCTCTCATCGGCGACCACATCGAAACCCTTGGTCACGTCTGAAATCCCGGTTCACTCTCCTTCATCCTCAACGACCGATCACCGACGACCGCCAAATCCTCGTGGTGCGCCAAGTGGGGCCCCCCTCTATCAGCAAGCGTTATCCTCGACACTTGGTCACGGGCAGAAACGAACAGCATCTGTACGATCACCCTCGCCCACCGGGCATGGCCCATCAAAAACGCGTCGTTTGGATGTTCCAACTGGTCCTCGCGCGATGCAAAGTGGTGGCGGCTCGAGGGGCGAGGTGCCAGGTCCAGGTGCCAGCGGAAGAAGCCTATTGGATCGTGTTGGTGGACGGAACGGCACACATCCATCATACGCGCGCGGAGACGAGATACAGGCTCGTATCGATGCTGTTACGAACGGTGGCATTCCTCCGAGCGGTGCAGCTCCTGACCCGAGCATGATGATGGGTTTCCAAAACGGTGTTGGGATGGATATGACTGCGGCCAATGTGAATGCGAATACGCTGATGCTTCAAGAGATGATGATGAACCAAATGGCGCTTATGGCTCAGATGGCTACATCGATGGGAATGCTTAATCCTGCCACAGGTCAGATGATGGGTGGTTTTCCAGGGATGCAACAAGGAGACATGGGTATGTATCCAGGAGGCTCATTTGGTCAAGGACAAGCCCCAGCGCAAGGCGTGAATGGGCGAGGAAGGGGTGGCGCAAGGGGTACAAGAGGTCGCGGTGGAGGACCGGGGCGAGGTGGACACATTGGCGCACCACCAGCATCACCCTCTGAATCGCCCACTCCCACCCAGACACAAGTACAACTTCAACCCTCATCCGAAACTAATGCAACCCAACCTACTGAATCTTCTCCACCCCTCATTGCTCCAACACCTGTCCCTGCATCCGCACAATCGCTTACCCTAGCTCAACAGCAACGGATACCCTATGCGCTGCCGGAACGTCCTCAATCCCCGACATTGTGCAAGTTTGGCACCAAATGCACGAACTCGCAGTGTAGATATTCGCATCCGTCGCCTGTTGCTACGGCCGAGAGCGGTGTCGTTCTGAGTACAGACGCGTGTGAGAAAGGGAAGGATTGTAAAGATAAGGATTGCATTAAGTCCCATGTCAGTCCAGCCGTCAACGCGCCTGGTAAGCAACACGCTGTTTCTACTTCGTACAATTGTTTACTCTGTTCCTGTAGGTGCTGAACTTCAAAAACCGCCTGCACACCCAAATTCTCATACCGCGCCAGCCTTCCCCACCACTCCTTCCGGTACAATACCATGCCGCTTTGGCGCCTCTTGTACTCGCCCTAACTGCTCATATTCACATCCACGTCCAGCTAATACCCACTTTAACCAACAATGTCGGTTCAGCGCTGCATGCACTCGTGCTGGGTGCCCTTTCCAGCACCCCGAAGGCCGTGTATTGCCCACATCATTTCACCGAGGCTTGTCTAGTAATGGGCCGTTGGTAAACGTGCCTACTCCAGAGACGGGGAGCATGGGTGGAAGTGTCCATCGGAGCATGACGTTTAACGTCCCAAGCAAGGAAGCGGGCGTGAAGGAGAAACTAGAGAAGCAGATTAAGGAGCTCGAGGCGACAAAGAAAGCGGTTCAAGATGCCGAAGCCGCAGCCGCAGCCGGGAAAAAGAACGAAACCAAATCCGCTGTGCCCATCGCCGCTTGATTGGTGTACAAGCCTCCCCGTCTTTTGTATCGCCCTTCGTTTTACATCCAACATTCGGGCTAGAGGACGAAAAAAACTGACATATTTGTTGTCTTGGTCTCTCTTTCTATTTGTTAGCGTTTCTATTTTTCTCCTTTGCCCTTCGGTTTTAATAGTACAGATGGGATTCTCCCTAGCACCACTCGCCAATTGAGAACGCTTGACGTGTGTATGTAGTATCTAACAGCATCGTTGTCATTTTCTCCTACGTACCTTCAAGCTTTATAGCTGTACTAGATCGGGGTCGGGGATTCAGATAGACGAAAGAGCACAATGCCATGTTACTTTGGGATGCCGTCGAAAAGGGACGGTTTCTCTTCCTCTCCGCGGACATCTCTTCGACTGGGTTCTGGCCCTCTGTCTACGTTCGAGCGATCCTATGTTGGTTTTTATTTTGTGCACATTCTGTTAATGAGCAAGGCAAATGTGAAACTGAAGGTTATGAGAATTGTCCACATACTCTATTACCGGAATAACAACAATCAGTACACTGCAGCGTGGTACTACATGATTCCGCGCCCTGTTGTCCCCTAGTATAGAATGTAGGTTGACTTAGCCTTCAGAGTGTAACTCAACTTTTCTGCCGCTTTCATAAGCACTCATCGTTCTCAATTTGTGTTTTCCTACAAATGTCACGCACCTGGCTAAATCAAACGCTTGCTTATCTCTCCGTGATCGCACGCTCACCTTGCGTCATTTAGCGCAACATAGATTTCGTCAAGTTGCAACCACGCGAACGTGCACATGTTATTAGCAAGAGTCAGCTCTCTCCTATGAAAAAATCTCACAAACAGGCAACCGGGTCAACCCGTACCCGTATCGCCGTGGACCGCGCGATCAATAACGAGCTGGCCAAGGCGCGGTACCTCATCGACGATCTCGCGGATCATGTATTTGTATTTGGCCACACAGCGTCGACAGAGACGACAGCAAATATCCTACGCCAATTCGGACATGGTGGAATCATTCAAGTCTTCAGGAGACGCAAAAAACTTAAACTGAAACCTGACGTCGTACATCCGGAAGGAGTCTGAGACCGACAGAAAAGGGGAAGAACTGAAGTTAGTACCATTTCTTCAAGGTCGTCGATGAGAACTCGCTCCGAGCACTGGGATGGTGCATGCGAAGAAACAGAATCAAAACTTGTGAAACTGCCGACGAGGAAGATATCGTCAAGAAAAAAGAAAAAGCCCTTCTTTACCCCTTGAGCGTCTATGGCTACCATTGCCCGGGTGTTTTATTCATGTCCTGCTCGATTCGGGACGAGGAACGACACTGTTCTGTGTGGTTGATTTTTTGGAAGACGAGACTTTGTCGCTGGCTCTGAAAATGTCATGGCAAGATTCGAGCGCATGAGGGAACAGGAACTGGCCGTGGAAGAACTGAGGGAGAACCCTCATTGCAATGTAGTTGTACTAATCAGGTGAGCTATCTCGTTTCATCGGGCAAGCAGGCATTCACTGACGCATCACTAGACGTTCATATTGGAGGGGCATGGCGAGGAGCGCACCTCGCTTGTATAATCAGAGGTTTCTTCCCATTGCTGGAAGTTGAAAACCGGGCACTCACTACTTCCGTCTCGAAATTGAGGCGACTGGTGAAGTATTTCTGGGGTTTGCTTTGTTCGAGGCGTGGCGCGCTATTGGGCGTGTTTGTACGCGCTGTCGCGAATCGTGGTGTTAATATGACGCCGTGAAAGGGTTTTTTTACTAGCATTGGCATCTTATATCATGATATCAGCGAGAACAATATCGTACTTGGCATCTACCTTTAAGATGAAAGAGGACATTTGGCCGACCCTGATATGGTGGCCCTCCAGAAATATGAGCCTCTTGACCTTAGACATTGATTCCGACGATGAATTCACTAAACTTCCAAAGGAGAGCACCCCGGAGCCTTTGAAACCGGAGAAGAAACGCATCAAAGTGCTGCGAACTGTGAGTATATCCATTGGCTTCTCGTCCTCCAACGCGTTCCAGGGTAGCTTTCCTTACATTTCATCCAACATTTTAATGGCAAGGTACGTACACGCTTTGATGACGTTGAGTCATTTCTTTTTGCTTCCTTTGTTCTTTTCCTTCTACGCGGGTCCCCTTCCGAAGGAGCGGCCGGAGGATGCATATGAAAGTGGCTTTGTACAATTTATTGGGTCTGGCTGCCTGCCACACAATGGATGGCCGAGAGAGTATGCAGACTGGACGAATGGAGATTTGGTGGCTACCGGTAAAATGAAGTCTTGTCAGCTCATACACCGTGGTGGTGCAAGGCTTTCGGCTAGTTTTCCTTTAGGCACTTCTCGACTTCACCAGATCCGTCGCACCACTTATCCGTTCACTTTTGAAAAATATTTATAAAGCATTCAAAAAACGCACGAAAAGAGAAATCCCGCGACATGAAAAGTTTATTGATACGCTAGATGGGTGGTTAAAAACGTACGCGAGCTTGAGGGTGAGTGTTCGGTTTATCCTGAATTCAACAAGGTTATGATCGTCTCTTCCATGTGATATTTCTTGTTGATAGGGCTGCCACTTACGCTTTGTAGAAAGAAACCCACGAGGCTTTACCATCGGTAATAGTAGTAGAAACATTCTTTCAAATGTATGGTCGACTCGATGCGGTAGTAGAAGGTCCTAGATCACATGGCAACCCACGAATCTCTTCTAGATTTCTTATAAGTACGCCGCGTTAGCTCTGCACGTAAGTTATAAGTGAAAGAGAAGGATGGGGAAACTGTTGCATGTCGAATGCGGCATGGACAGCACTGTCACTTACGGATAGCCACCCGATGGTCCGGGACTCGGAAGTGAGTTAGGTCTCGTTCGGCATGACATATCACCATGGTTTGGCATCGTATGCGGTCGTGAGCGTCCGGTCGCTGTCGTAGCCACGACGTGCTGTGCGCCTGTCTTATTCGGCACGTTCTCTTCCTTGTCATTACGATGGGGCCCGTCGCATCCCGTTCGGCGCTCGTCGTGCGGTACGTGTCCGACCCGACCCGCGAAGTGCTTCGCACGTTGCCAATTTGTCACTATCCGGGACATCGCGCTCGGCACGTGTTCGACGTTGCGATTTTGCAAGTGCCGTTTACCACGTTTTCTCGTCATGCGCTCCTGCCGCACTAATGTCATCGCGTTGGACAAAGAAGCTAGGACACCAGAAGACGCCAGAGAATGACGGCAGCGGAAGAGTTTGGAGCGTCAAAGTGACGACCAACGACGACGGCGGACGACGATGAAGGCTGGAACGAGTCGCATGGCGGACGCCAAGAGGAGGCTAGAGGGCGGGGGAATGCACCGGAGCGCAACGTCAACGTCCCGAAAGCAATAACACAGGAAGATGCGCCCTTGTTGGCACCCACCGTTGATGGGGAAAAGATTTGATGACGTGGACATCCCGATCGTCCTCGGGGATTTACAGAGAAACCCAGCGGTACACCTGGAAGAGGGACCCCACGGTGGGGAATTTGAATTAGCATGCCTTGATGAAATTTCGATGTCACGCAAGAAGAGTAATTGTCTATATTGGTCCCAGGCTTGATTCTTGGGTTGGAAACCAAGGACGCACGCCGCAGCGCTTGGTTTTCACGCGAGACAACTTGTGGTATTTGTCGCGACGCTGATGGGGGTACAAATCGCCAGCATTGCCCACCAGATGACAGGTTTGCCCTGACCCGGATCACTTTATGTGAGTATGAGAAACCTCTCGGACGTAGTATGACCAACGGTTGGGTTAAACGATCGTTGACACCTGGGGGAAAGAATATTTACTTGCCAAGTCACACGCCGGGAAGAGTGGCAGTGATTTCCCCCACACGGAGGTGGGGGAATTCGCTCAAAGATGAATCATGCTGGACACCAATTGGAATTAGCGTGACGTATGCCTGACATTGAAAATTAATGATTCTCGTCCGCACGACGACGTCAGGAGCAAGTTCGGAACCCAAGATGAATTATTGAATGTCGTGAGAGTGTAGTGTTCTAAGGAGATGTGGAGGGATTTGTCTCAGAGGGGATCTGCGGTGATGGACTCAATGATGCCAGTGTTTTGATGTCTTTCGGTCAACGGCAGGTCGGACCGAGGCACGTGTTCCACTTCGTGGCGCGTATAAAAAAACCGATAAAAATTATCCCCGTTCTTACTGTCGTCGCTTTTTATCAAACAAGAAAACACCAGGAAAGAGCTTTTGAGCTCGTATATGATTTTCACTCAGAGCACACGCGACGAGTCAGTCATCATTCTTCTTCTCTCGTTCGTTGGTGTCTTGATCCGTCGTCCAAATAGTTATCTCAGTGACCTCGTTTTCTCTCTTCATCGCAATTGAAAATAAGCCTTTCAACTTCTAAAATGCCTACTATCACAACTGTTTCTCGGATCCTGACCACAGCCCGTGTGTTGCCCTGTCTGAACAACCTTGTTCGTGCTCACCATCCATCAACCCGCCTTTTCTCCACAACACAAATCCATTCTCGCATCGCACCCACTAATGCTCTGCGTGCGATCGCTGCGCCGGCCGTCGGCTCCTACGTACCCAAGGATGGCGAGCACGTCCTCAACTCCCCTTCAGAGCTTGCCCGAAAATTATCTGCAAAAGTACTGCCGCAGCTCGACCGTCCAAAAGTTAAAAAGGTCGTCGTCGTAGGCAGTGGCGGCCTCTCTATCGGCCAGGCGGGCGAATTCGATTATTCTGGTTCGCAAGCTATGAAAGCCCTGCGCGAAGAGGGCGTCGAAGCGATATTGATCAATCCAAACATAGCCACGTGGCAGACGAGTCACCAGCTGGCTTCCGAAGTCTACTTCCTACCCATCACTGCGGACTATGTGGCATACGTCTTGGAAAAGGAGCAGCCAGATGGCGTTTTGCTTACCTTCGGAGGTCAGAGTGCTTTGAATGTTGGTATCGCTCTTGACAAGATGGGCATCCTCGACCGCCTCGGGATCAAGGTCCTTGGGACACCCATAAAGACGCTTGAGGTCTCCGAAGATCGTGACCTCTTCGTACAAGCTCTGAAAGGTTCTGTGCTCGCTCCTTTGTTCGCGACCCGATTCTTATAAGCCCCGCAGAAATCGACATACCAGTTGCTCAGTCGACTGCTGTCTCTAGCGTCGATGCGGCTCTGGAAGCTGCAGAAAAGATTGGATATCCTGTCATTCTTCGTTCCGCTTTCACTCTGGGTGGCCTGGGCTCTGGATTTGCCAACAACCCCGTAGAGTTGCGAGATCTCTCTGCCAAATCTCTTTCGCTTTCTCCTCAAGTCCTCATTGAACGCAGTATGAAAGGTTGGAAAGAACTCGAGTACGAAGTTGTCCGTGATGCTGCCGACAACACCATCATCTGCTGCAACATGGAGAACTTTGATCCTTTGGGGACCCATACGGGTGACTCGATCGTCGTCGCCCCCAGTCAAACTCTGAACGACGATGAGTACCACATGTTGCGTAGTGCCGCCATCAAGGTGATTCGGCATCTTGGCGTCGTTGGAGAGTGTAATATCCAGTATGCTCTCAACCCTGAGTCAAGGGAATATTGTGTCATCGAAGTCAATGCACGGTATGTTTGGTGGTATCGACGATCGTCAGGTACTAATGTTCTATGCTAGATTGAGTCGTTCATCTGCTTTGGCATCCAAGGCGACGGGATACCCTCTCGCCTATACGGCCGCCAAGATTGCATTGGGACATACACTTCCTGAGCTACCTAACGCCGTCACAAAAACGACCACTGCATGTTTCGAACCATCACTCGATTACATCGTGACCAAGATTCCTAAATGGGATCTCGCCAAATTCAGTAACGAAGTCAATCGTGAAGTTGGCAGCGCTATGAAGAGTGTTGGCGAAGTCATGGCCATCGGCAGGACTTTCGAAGAGAGTTTGCAAAAGGCCGTTCGTATGGTTGACCCCAGATGGCGGGGCTTCGAGGTAGTCGGTGGGTTGGAAAAACTGGAGGATCCTATTGAGCTGGAGCGGGCGCTCAAGCGTCCCACGGATATGCGACTGTTCGCCATCGCCTACGCGATGTATAACAACAAGCACAATGTGCAGGAAATTCACGATCTAACCAAGATTGACAAGGTATGTATCGTACGTTTGTTTACTCGGTCCCGTTTAACATTCGTTTCCTTCCTAGTGGTTCCTATACAAAATCGAAAACATTGTCAACACGTCACGGGCCATTTCCTCCCTTGGCAATCTGTCGGCTGTCCCGCCCTCTCTTATGTTGACTGCAAAACAACACGGGTTCTCCGACTCTCAGCTAGCATCGCTCCTAAACACAACCGAAAATGATGTGCGCAACTTCCGCAAGTCGCAGAACCCGCCTATAAGACCATTCGTGAAACGGATCGACACGTTGGCAGCCGAGTACCCAGCCCACACCAACTACCTTTACACGACGTACAATGCGTCCGCACATGATGTCACCTTCGATGATCATGGTACCATGGTCCTCGGTAGTGGTGTCTACCGTATTGGAAGTAGTGTAGAGTTCGATTGGTGTGCCGTTACCTGCGCTCGCAAGCTGCGGGAGATGGGAGATACCGTGAACGAGGACGGAAAGAGCGTTGGCGGGAGGACAATTATGGTCAACTACAATCCCGAGACCGTCAGCACCGACTTTGATGAAGCAGACAGGTTGTACTTTGAAGAATTGGGCTGGGAGCGCGTAATGGATATCTACGAGCTGGAGGGTGCAAAGGGTGTTATTGTCAGTGTCGGAGGTTAGTTGTTGCTTATTTTTTTCGGAGCAGTTCCTCACCGAGCCCTCCCCTTAAATAGGTCAGCTTCCACAAAACATTGCGCTGAGGCTCAAGGAGAGTGGTGTCAATGTTCTTGGCACAGATCCCTTGCAGATTGATAACGCCGAGGATCGTCACAAGTTCTCGGGTATCCTTGATTCAATCGGCGTTGACCAACCCGAGTGGGTCGAGGTCACTTCGTTGGAAGCTGCTAAGGAGTTTGCAAACCGTGTTAGGTCAGTGTATGATGAATGACGCCGCTATCAGAGCTAACGCGACAGCGCAGCTACCCAGTCCTTGTGCGGCCTTCGTACGTTCTCTCAGGAGCTGCGATGAACATTGTGCACGAAGAATCTGCGTTGTCGCACACACTCACTGCTGCTGCCTCAGTTTCCCCTCTCCACCCGGTCGTTATCACCAAGTTCATCTTGAATTCTCAAGAAATTGACGTTGATGCCGTCGCATATAAGGGTCAGCTTCTCGTGCATGCCATCAGTGAGCATGTTGAGAATGCTGGCGTTCATTCTGGGGATGCCACCCTCGTTCTCCCTCCCTATTCACTGAGCCAGCGTGACCTTGAAAGGTTGAAGGATATTGCATCGCGGGTTGCTCGAGCATTCGAGATTTCTGGGCCATTCAACATGCAGGTGATCAAAAAGCCCGCTTCCTCGGCTGGAGAGGACGAGCTCAAGGTTATTGAATGTAACCTGCGCGCATCGCGTTCGTTCCCTTTCGTTTCCAAGGTGTTGGGACACAACTTTATCGAGACCGCGGCCGCTGCGATCACCGGGGTCAATGTGCCTGAGCCTATCGATTTGATGAAGGAGAAACGGGGCTACACGAGCATCAAGGTCGCCCAATTCTCTTGGACCCGACTCGGTGGCGCCGATCCTTTCCTTGGTGTTGGTGTGTACCATTTTTACCCTTTCCTTCGACCCCTTTGGTTGACAATTCTTAGAAATGGCAAGCACGGGTGAAGTCGCTTCTTTCGGCTCCGACGTCTACGAAGCATACTGGGCTTCCTTGCTTTCTACTACGGGCTTCAAACCTCCACGGCCGCATTCTGGTGTCCTTATCGGTGGCTCACCAAACACCCCAGAGCTTCCATTCATCACCAAAACATTACACTCGCTCGGGTTCAAACTCTATGTCTCCTCGCCGGCGATCGAAGCTGTTCTGAACGCCATCCCCCACGTTACCTGCAAACGTATCTTCTTTCCGACGTCGGACAAGCGCCGCCTACGTGAAGTATTCGACGAGTACGAGATCCAATCGGTGATCAATCTCGCCGAGGGACGGGGCAAGGGGTGGGAAGACGAGGACTACGTTGCACGTCGAAACGCGGTCGATTTTGGACTACCGCTTTTGAACAATGCCAAGTGCGCGGTGTTGTGGGTGGAGGCACTGAAGCGCAAGATGGGCGAGAACGGCAAGGGATTGTTAGGCTATGAAGAGGGGAACATACCGAGCGAAGTCAAGAGCTGGAGGGAATTTGTGGGGAGGAGGGCATGAAAACATTTGAGCATGGTTATCGGTGGTGGTGTCTGTAATTCTGCGAGATTCTGTCAACGGCTGTGCTTCCATGTTAGCAAGACCTAATCTGAGATTTTCGCCGGTGTATTACATAATACATTTGTCTGGTAGTTGGGCGTCATTATCGGCCGCTGGCATGACATGTCGGAATCTGCCTAATGCTGCTGCACCTGCGGTATTCTCGTCGACGCAACATTATCGCTGTGTTGTCGCCGTTGAAGCGCCCTTGTTGATGCGGGTGGCACCCCCCTGCGAATTGCCCAATACGCCAAAGCAGTACGACAGTGTGAGGATAATAGCGCAGTAAATTTGGCAAGTATCACTGACATTGTACGCCGTCGGCAACTCGTTACTCCGTGTTTCACAGCGTTTTTTAACCTCCGCCACGCCATGAACACTCAGTTCCACGGAGCAAGACCAAGCTCTATGGGACGACTACGGGTACGTCACGTAGAGTTTGTGTGCCACCATCGCGTAACTTATTTCCAGGCGCCACCGCGACAAAAGTTCTAGGCCGTTGCCATAGTCCTTTACATCTGGCGGCCATATTGCTCGCAGCCAGCTCATACCTATCCTCCTTTTTATTTATTCCGTTCTCAGAGTAACAAAAAACTCAAACATCACGACACCTGAAAAGCGTTTCACCTTTCCGGCGATTTGTGCTCTGGGATAACCATAAAGTGTAGGCATTTCCAGATCGGCTACTGAATCCGCCGACAGTGTTGGCTGGTTAGAGTTTTGCGCTCAAGTATGCACATCGATTACAGGGGTCATTTTCTACGTTCCTGGCCGACCCAAATTAAATTCGGAACTTTGCCGCACAGCTACGATCAACAGGCAAAGATGGCCCGGACGCCATTGCTGTCGTTGGGGTCATCGTGTATTGCTGTCGTTGGAGCCATCGTGTTTCATGATACATGTTCATGCGACAGTTTGGATATTGCACGTTATGATGCTATCAGGAATGTGACTGTACGGCTCTCCGTGAAGATGTCACAGCAGCATACTAATGTCAAGTGAGTCCCTCAATGCCTGCGTGCCCAACCAGATCGTATCCCACACACGCCATGTCTGATTGGATAACTATATGCACCTTGGTGTTAGTTCAGTGTGCCATCGTGTTGTATATCGTACGTCAAGTACTCCAGAACCAACGTTCCAAGCTTCCCCTCCCCCCTGGTCCTCTTGGGTTACCATGGTTTGGGAACATAATCAACGTTAACCCGCTCGCTCCATGGGAAACATATACCGAGTGGGTGAGAACATATGGTAAGCTCAAGGTGTCAAGCCAAATCCACGATATCTACTGAACAGATATCCGTGCAGGTGACATTGTTCACACGCGACTAATGGGAAAAGATGTTGTCATACTCAACTCGGAAAAAGTTGCTAAAGAGCTACTCGAAAACCGCTCTAAAAACTATTCGGACCGCCCGCAACTGACCGTGAATGAAATGTGAGGCCACGATTCTTGTCATTCTTGCTATTTCTTGATTTGGTATTAAAGGTGTGGTGTGGACTTCCATTCTGCTGCACTGCCCTATGGCGACCGATGGAGGCTACATCGACGGTTTTTCCACCAGCCGTTTCGACTCGATTCCGTGTCTAAATTTCAGCCCATTCAACATCGCAAGGCATGTCTTTTCCTTCGGCGGTTGTTCGACAGCCCTGACAACCTCGACGATCATTTGTTTGAGTGAGTGGAACCGAAATGAAATTCAGTGACAGGCCTAACTATCCTTATCAACGAGATTCACTGCATCTGTAATTCTGAATTGCACATATGGATATGATCCCACGTCACGAAAGGATGAACTCCTCGACATCATGGCAAACGTACTGAGTATTATCATACCTGCCGTGCGTCCCGACGCAGCTGTTGTAGCAAGCGCTTTTCCACTTCGTGGGTTGATAATTTTTTAATCGTCGAACTACCCAACGAATGTTTTGGCAGTGCTCCGTCTTCCGTCGTGGTTGCCAGGTATGTCATTCAAGAGGAGGATGATAATGGCGCGCGAGTTTTCCAAGCAGTATATCGAACGACCGTTCGAGTACTCTCTTCAGAAATTGGTAACGGAGTATTTATATCTTTCATCTCGTGCGATTGCTGAATAATTTCATGGATTAGTCGAGTGGTACTTTTATACCGTCGATGGCACACGACGCATTGCGGGACATGGAAGAGAAAGGAATTACGCCTGATGAAACATGGATGAAGTTGCTCAAGGAAGCATCCGGAAGCTCGTTTTTGGGTGATCTGCTTATCATCCTCGCGGGACTTTACTCATGCAAGTTTATTGACTTTGTTAGCTGCATCGGAGACCGTATGTTATGTCCGCTTCCTATGATCAATTGCATACCTGACAGGATACCACGACAGTCTCACTCTGCTTTGCTGAACTTTTTCTTGATGATGATGCTGCACCCTGAAATACAGGAAAAGGCTCAAGCGCAAATCGATGCTGTGACAGGAAAGGCTAGGTTACCGACAGTTGATGATCGTCATTTGTTGCCGTACCTGGATGCC
>JBBPMM010000196.1:0-44739 GCA_038090335.1 Solioccasus polychromus | reverse complement strand
CCGGCCGTTTCTCCGTCGTTGAGATAATCATACCATTCATGGCTCTTTCTAGCCACCGTGGAGAGCGAGGCCTTATCCCCACGAATTTAGCTTTGTACCTGACAACACTTGACGGGATCTCACCACGGAATGTGGGGTAGAAGCTATATTTATATGATGAGTTGGTGAAGCATTGTGTTCCGTCCCACTTATTACTCTACTCGGCCCGCTTCTAATTCAAAAGTGACAAATCTGACGTGATCAATGTCTGTACAAACTTTCACTGGTGGCACGACGGCGGCGCCCTGGTTTGCACGGGTTGTCATACTCGACACAATGAACGTGTACGAGCAGTGATAAACGAGCATTTGGCCCAAGACATTCAGGGTCCAGCAGATATATTGCTCGCGATGGTTTCCAAACTATACTGAACGCCAAGCTCGCTGTCCTAACATGTGATGCCGGCCCATTTCAACACCCATGGACAACGCAACATCCTATCAGTACGTGAAACATCCCGGGCCCGAAGCTCAGGATCTGTTCCTATCGAACAACAACACCTGTGCTGCCCGGGTCCCCTTCTCGCTCCGGAGCCGCTCCCCATGGCATGATTTTCTCAGCGATAGATATGATAGGCAGTGCCATACGGAACCAAATGGTCACTCGAACAACAGTCTCGGGCCCAATCGCCGGCTCTATCGTACACCGGATGGTACTAACTCACCAGCCTAGTATCCACTCATTCTGTGAGAAGAAAGCCGTTCACGGCCTTGAAACAACTAGAACTAGTTGATATTCCAACAGACACACTGGATCAGCTCTTGTTTATGGTCACCTGCCACGGGCCATGGAATCACGACTGATTCACATGATGGTGATGGCAGGCGAAGTGTACCACTCTGGCCTGGAAACCGTTGACACAAAACACATTAACGACGTGTAGATGACCCCACGTCCTTTCGTCCACTTTCTCCCCCTGCAAACGGCTCCTTTAATGCCAGTAGATCGTACATCATCGCCAGTCCCGCCAGCTTTCTGTCCCGTTTGATCAGCACTCTACTTTGTACCCCTCGATATATTCCTTGGCATGCTTAGTTGCTGATTCTGAGAAACAGCTGCCACTAGGACGATCTGCTCACCTATGGTCTCTTTTATCTTCTCCGTGGTTTTCTCACCTGTCTCTATCACGCTCACCAAACCCTCTCCAATTTTCTTGTTGACCTGTTTGAAGTCTCTATGTTCTGTCATGGATTCCACAAGGTAAATCCGACCCTGTCTGTCATCCTCGACACGCTCTCTTTGATGGATTTAGACACCAATGGTAATGTATGAGTGAGTCGATGAGTGCATGGCTCCAACCCGAGGCCCGTGCGCAAAATCGGGAGCGGCGATGGAGATCACTGGTCGCATCGTAGAGGCGAATGCAATCAATGATGTCATGTACTGCGTCTTGAGTCGATGACGTTCACTGTCCCACGTCCTCACCGGTGGCGATACGGAACGTTAGCAGACTGCTTGAACTGATTAGCAGAGGGCATCCAATGTCCCGAGGCTTTCTCCCGAGATTAAGGCGGAGGTTACCTACATTGACACACTACCAGGTAGTACATCCTTTTATATTCAACTCTCTCCCACAAATAAAATCATCCCTGCCCTACGCAGTATATCTCGTCCAGAAGTAGTGCGTTGTGTATATGCCATGGTGAGCGGTGTGATGACATAAGCGTTCCCATTAGCAGCGCAGTAGTGTCTCATCGCTTCATTAATCCTCGCACCATACCTTCACTATCCCTCCCAAAGTACCGCATCCGGCAGGCGCAACGATATGAAGGGATTTACCAAAGTGATCAAGCGGTGAGTCCCTTCTCGTAATTCGAGCAGACTTATTTGAGATCGAATACAATGAATCACCACGTTCGATCGCGCACATTCTTGCTGTCTCAAATATTCATACCACATGATGCAGGACACCTCACATGGTCACCTCGAAGGTCGGATTTTCAAAGAGTCAGCAAGATACCCCTCCACACTACTGTGATTAGCTGACGTGTTCTCAGAGTCGTCTGATCCCGAGTTCGACGACTACAACGCTCATTTCTCGGGTCTGGAACAATCCACAGAGAAACTTCTCAAGGACACAAAGGCTTATATTGAGGCGGTCACAGGTATGTTACATTCATTGACATTTATACCTATTATCAATATCGATTTTCGATTCCTAAGCTCTAATAACTGGTGCAAACGGTTTTGCAAATCACTTCAACTTTCTATATTCACCATTGTCCGGAGAACTCAGTTTAGCCAGCAAGCACCCGAATTCTGCCGCCACGATTGCCAACACTCCTTCTTATTCCCAGCACTTGGATGAACTCCGTTCCGCCGTAGGTCCGGAGCTCGAACTCATAGAGAGCCGTGTGATTGGTCCGGTCAAGGAGTTCCAAGGGGTTCTGAAGATTATCAGAAAGACAATCACGAAGCGGGACCACAAGTTGATTGATTACGATCGATTCAACAATTCATTAACCAAACTTCGGGACAAGAAGGAGAAGAGTTTAAGTGACGAGAAGAACCTCTTCAAGGTTTGTCCGTCAGTGCCGTTGACTATCATATTTCTGATGATTGTTTTAGCTTGAGCAGGATTTTGAAGTAGCAACAAACGAGTATGATTACATCAACAACGCATTGAAGCAAGATCTTCCTCAATTCATGCAGCTCGCCAGTCATTTCATCGACCCATTATTCCACTCCTTTTACTATATGCAGTGCGTCCATCTCTTCACTATCTACGTCCTTGAAGTGATCTGTCATCGACAAGGCTCAATATATACTACCTATTCCTGGAGAAAATGAACTCCTTTGCAGAAGGCAAATATAACGTCACTAATGTGCCTGCCTCTCAAATTCAGTCTGATTATGAGAACAATCGGACGGATGCTTGGAGCCAGATCGAGGACCTGGCTATAGCCAAGCGGATCGTGTCTACATGTGCGTGGATTCTTCCTTATCCATTGTCTTGCTGACTAGTTGGCGCAGCCAAACTTGTTCAATCGAAGCGTGCGGAAAGTGGGACCAGTATAGGACGCACTCCCAGTGCAACAACGACATCAAGCTCTGCAAGTTTTGCCTCACGTCCCATGCCAGGTAGTTCGTCATTTGTAAAGAAGGCTCCTCCCCCTCCACCGAGCCAGACAACGGAACCGCCACCTCCCTATTCTGCGAACGCGAACAGTATTGGTAATGGTGCTGCCGTCGCGGCTGCCACGAAACGGCCACCACCGCCGCCGCCACCACTCAAGCCTAAACCAAAACCAGAGCCTGTGATTGAATACGTTACCGCGCTGTACGATTTCGATGCACAGGTGCGTGATGCAGTTGACTGGGAGCTCTTGTTGAAATCTCCATGTCGTTTAGGCTGATGGCGATTTGTCCTTCAAGACTGGTGACCGGATTGAGATTGTGAAAAAGACGGAGAGTCAGGAGGACTGGTGGACTGGGCGTCTGAACGGGGCAGAGGGAGTTTTCCCCGGCAACTATGTGCAGTGTTAATTCACTGACTCATCGGTCGTGTTATAATAAACTCAGTCTTGACTCATGGAGTGGTCATAAATAGTCCCTAAATATCGGGCCAACTGCCTTATATGATAACTCACTGTAACTCACCGACTCACCGTCAGACTCGTCTGCGTTCATAACAACTAGCCATGCCTATCAACCAACCTTCGAATCAAATCAAGTGTGTATTCTTCATTTCTTGGCTACCCAATACTCACGTCTCTGCCAAGACTGACAAATGTCTCTATCGTTCGCTTGAAAAAGGGGGGAAAACGTTTCGAGGTATGTGACGATCCTAACCTCGTCAAGGCTTGTACCTACACTCTGATCCTAGATTGCCTGCTACAAAAACAAAGTACAAGAGTGGCGAAATGGCGTGTCAGTCCGCAGCCATTAACCCTATGCTCCCCCTCATCATCTGTTTGAAGTGAAACCGATCTAGATGACGTTCTTCAAATATCGAACGTTTTTACCAACGTATCCAAGGGCGAATTGGCAAAGTCGAACGATCTCCAGAAATTATTTGGGACATCGTCCGTGGACGAGGTCGTGAAAGAGGTTGGCCCCTCATTCGTTGGATCGTCTCTCTGCGTGTCGAACTGAACCGTCCTTTGCAGATACTGAAAAAGGGAGAACTTCAAGTTGGCGAGAAAGAACGCGAACATGATCTTGCTGCCTTGCGAAAGGAAATTGCAACCCTCGTGGCGGAGAAGTGCGTTGATCCCAAGACGCAGCGTCCGTATCCCGTTGGGATCATCGAGAAAGCAATGGCAGAGGCTGGGATAAGTGTGAAGACCGGAAAAAATGCCAAAAGTCAGGTGGGTAGTTTACTTGTGAGAGGCCGTTGTTCCGAGCCAACGTGGTGTAGGTATCCGAAACCTTGCGATTGATTCAATCTGGGTCAAAACTGCCCATACAACGTGCCCGGATGCGTGTCCGTGTTGCGGTTCCTTCCGCAGACGGTGAAAGATTAGAGGAGCGGATCAAATCGACAAGCGAGCAAGTAGAACGGGTGGACAAGGCGGACATGTGGGAATATGTGAGCCGATCACGATCCGGTTGCACGTTCAACTGACAAGAATGCTATCAGGTCTTGTTGATCGATCCTCCTCAATTCAAGACACTCGGAGATCTACTTCAGAAGGAATGCAATGGAAGAGGGCGCCTTGAGACGCTCACATTTGCTGCGACAGCAGACGGTAGTTAGATAACGCTGGGCACACGTCTACGTTAGCGATTGTTACAACCCATTTTTCAGAAACTGGTTATCTAATTCCGCGGTATCGAAGTCAGTGTGATCTCCAACTGATCATCGACTAAGCTGACCGAGACCCTATACAACGGGTCAGCTACGGGTGACCTGAGTTCCGTATACAACGCACCCTTCCAGGTCTGTTATAATGTAGTCGAGGCTTGCAGCTGCCTCCCTCATCAGTATTTCAGGTTGATGAGAAGTACATACGGCAAGCGTTTCAGCGCCAGCAGCACGCCCTGCTTTGAGTCCAGATGGTGCATCTTCGATTACCAGACCTGATACATATGAGAACCACCAAGGACAGTACAGGTAGTAGACAACTCACATCTCTCGGGGGATATACCAAGCGCAGCTGCACCTGCAATGTATGGACCCGGTTTGGGCTTGCCTTCAGTGACATCATCCGCTGTCACATACCCCATCCGCGGTACGGGGAACGAGCACTTGGAAAGAGCAAGGCTCGCGTAGAATCTGGATGCTAGTGGGAGTGTCATTGCCAGGTTGCACAAAGTCACTATCACATACATGATGTAACGATAGTCCATTTGTTAGGCGCTCTCTCATCGAGCTACATTCATGGGGTAATCCAAAGTAGTGCACTGCGAGCAAGCATAGTAATTACCTCGTTCAATAGTTTCAGTGCCCCCTTGAGGACTTCAGGGCCTTGGCCGTTCCTCTGGTTGGCTACCAAGAGTTCGAAACGTATGATCTCGTTCTAAAACGATTCTGACTTTACGTTTTGCTCTTTTCATGTGATCGACACTCACCTTGAGTTCCGTGTCATCCATGATCTTACAATGCTCGCGCAAGGTGTCAGCCAGCCTCCTTCCGTGGGTCAGGTGAGCAATTTCACTGGGGAGATGGGTATACTGCTTTCGGAATTCATCCCAGGCATCGAGCACACCAGGGGTCGAGTCAATGAGGGTGCTGTAGAGGACAATTTCAGCGTTCGAAAATATTGGAGTGGTGGTCATTACCCATCGAGATCGAAGAGAATCTGTGCTGAAACGGTGAAGACTGGTCAAGGCAACAATAAAGCTGTAACACCGTACTGCATCGACTCTGAACCTCTTCTCTTGTGCCATCTTTGGAGTGAGAATACAAGAAAAACAATGTGGACATTGATCGCACTCAAAATGGTGAGAAATAGACTTGCAGCCGACATCGACTCTGTCTTTCGTAATCCTACCTTTTGTAATGCACACGATGAATGGTCGTTGTATCTCCCGAGTCCTATTGTTCTCCTGCGTTTGGCCTCAATGAAAGACTATAAGAACAGCTCAGGGAGGGCACATCGCCTTACTACATCGTCTTCTTTTTTTTCGTCTTACTCTCCCTTCTTGTTCCATAGGCATTGACTGCCTTTCTGTCCCTCTACTCCTAGACAACCCGTCACGTCATGAAGTTCACCACGTTCTCTGCATTGTTGCTTTCGTCTCTAGTCTCGGCACGTCCAAGTCTCAGACAACGACAGTCAAGTAGCTTCCAGTTACAGAATGGGCTAGATGCCATCAATCTAAAGAAAGTTTGGTCTGCATGCTACGCTAGTCCTTTTTTGACCGTTTTTACAGTAAACAATTCTCGTCATTGACGCCCAATTCGACCTGTACCTCTGGAAACGCCTGTGTTGACAGTCAATTCGCCCAATGTGTCAATGGTCAATTTGTCTTGACGGCATGTAGTGCAGGGTTGATGTAAGTCTCGTTAGCAATTTCTCGCGACAGGAAGATTGACTTTTCGGACATTAGATGTGCGGCATTACCACTTGTCAACTCGCCTGGGACGAGCATCACCTGTACGACCCAGGATGATCTGAATAGACGCATTGCTGCCACCGGGGCAACCAATGGTACCACACCTGCCAATGCGACCATTCCAGCATCTCCCTCGATGACGTCGTTGCCCTCTGCGACCCCAGTCATTTCAAACAGTTCTGGTTTGACCAATTCAAGCAGTGCTCAAACTTCTTTGACCCTTCTATCTTCTGTGATCGCCACAAACTTTTCACAAAACGGTCTGAACATAAGCACCTCAGAGGCTGGCGAAGTCGCTTCGCTTACGTCCACCAACAATTTCATTAATTGGTGTGCGACGCTCCCGAAGCTTCCCATCACCGACGGCCAGCAGCTACAGAATGGTTCTTGTAACCCCGCCCCAATGGGGGCGATCCCTTCCGTCTCCAACATGCCGAGTTCCAAGTTTGTCACGCCTGTGAATCTTGCTGTCGTCCCATCGAACACTACGTTCCAAATTACACTGGCTGTCAAGAACCTTGCGACAGGATTCTTCGTCAACCCAGACGCGAACTACCTTGCAGCACCTCAGCAACTCGATCCGACTACTGGTCTCATTCAGGGTCATGCCCACGCCGTTATCCAGGCTCTAGACTCACTCAACCAGACCACTCCCACAAACCCAGAGCGGTTCGCTTTCTTCACAGCTCTGAACAGTAAAGCCGACGCCAATGGTTTCCTGTATGCCAATGTCACTGGTGGTCTTCCCGAGGGCGCCTACAAACTATCTACTTTCGTTGCTGCGATGAACCATCAGCCGGTGTTGTTGCCCATCGCCCAGCGTGGTGTTTCGGATGACACGATTTATGTGAGTCTGATATTCGTTCCAAAGCAGATGATTGTGATCTAACACATTTCTAGTTCACGGTCGCTGGTACCGGCCAGAGTATCAACACTACAACGCCAGCTCCATCCCAAATCCCAGAGCCCTCTCACCCTGCCACCTCTACTCCTGTTGCCCCTTCCAGCACCCCGATTCCCACGCAGACTGCGAGTGCAGGAGATACCGATCCATGCTACTTCGAAAATTAAACGCCAACCGACATCTTTCTTTACTAATCATTCTCCTCTAATCTGGAGAGGTTGTTGACCGACCACTTCAATGACCACAAGGGTATCATTATTACACACACATTTGTACTAGTACACACAATTGTACTTGCATGTATTAGTCTAGTTTCTTGATATGGACAGCAGATCGTCGGCTGGCCACACTCGCTGTGGTCGCTATCGTCCCTGTAAGTTTTACTCCAAGCACAGACCTGAAATTATACTCACGGAAGAAGCGAGCACGATCATGTCCGACTCGAGGAGCTCTATCATTATCAAAGTCCCCGCGACCTCTGCCAACATCGGACCAGGCTTCGACGTCGTGGGGCTTTCTCTCTCGCTCTACCTGACGCTTACCGTCAAATTCGGGCCTCCCTCGGCCAACCTCGTCAAAATAACCTACTCCGGCGAAGGTGCCGACGAAGTCCCCCTCGATCCATATCGAAACTTGACGACCCGCGTCGCGCTCTACGTACTCCGCTGCAACGACCACCGCTCGTTCCCTTCAGAGCTAGTCAGCATTCACGCTGACAACCAGATACCCTTTGGCCGCGGACTCGGCTCCTCCGGTGCAGCCGTCATCGCGGGCGTTCTCCTCGGGGACACGCTCGGACAACTCAATCTGTCGCGCGAGCGGATGCTTGATTATGCGCTCATGGTCGAGAGACATCCTGATAACGTGACGGCGGCGCTCGTTGGAGGTTTCGTCGGATCGTACCTCCGAGAGCTCGATCCTGTCGCTAGCGAGACCGCGCAAGTGCCGCTCTCGGAGGTATTGCCCGAGTACCCACCCGATGTGGGGGAGGAGTGGGGACTGTCGCCGCCTCTTCCTCCGATTGGAATCGGACACTTTGTTCGTTTCGGATGGAGTCCTGCCATCAAAGCCGTGGCGATCATACCTCGATTCGAGCTGAGCACTGCCAAGGCGCGAGAGGTGTTGCCCACAGAATACTCTCGGAAAGATCTCGTACGTATGCCTAATATGGACGCATCTCCACCCGAGGTCGGCTGACGAGGGAAACCTTAGGTTTTCAACATGCAACGGCTCGCTGTGTTGACCACCGCACTTGGGCAGTCACCGCCAGATCCTGAGCTTATCTACGAGGCGATGAAGGATCGTGTCCACCAACCTTATCGAAAAGCGCTCGTACGTCTTTGTCGCGAAATCGTGTTCGTGATCAACCCAGTTTAGCATGTTCTCAGATCCCTGGTTTGCCAGAAGTGACGTCGTCGCTTACTCCAGAATCTCATCCAGGCCTACTTGGCATTTGTCTTTCAGGAGCGGGCCCGACGATCTTGGCCCTCGCAACTCACAACTTCGAGGCTATCGCAGAAGGGGCTCGCGCAGTGTTCGCAACTCAGCGCATAGACGTAGACTGGAAGTTACTCGAAGTTGCTGGCGGGTGCCAGTGTTACCCAGTTCACGTGAACTAGAAATGAACGCTGAACAAAGTGATCATTACTAGTCGTACTGTATCTTGACATGAGTGTAGGTATTATGTCCGCGGGTATCATAAAATCCAATATCTAGATTCTAGCCTCTTGCGTTGAGACAAACGGCTCTCATCGCAACAATAGATGCTGAGCTGCCATCGAATGGCAAATCAACTGTGAACATCACGTCGCTCCGATCACCATTCAAGTAGACTGGCAGCGTCACTAGATTGTGTTGGTCAGTAGTATCTTCCTCTTCCTGCACCCAGCGAATCTGGGATGCATTCAAGTGAACAGCCTCGCCGTCATTAAGCACAAGTTTTCCAGTTTCCGCGTCCCACGCAGCTCCCTCCAATGTCAAACCTAAATCATCGTGGTTAGAGAGGTTCGATTCGAATTGTTCTGAATTCACCATCGACAATAAAAGCCCCCGGGTTGCTCATCTGGCCAATGTCTAATCGCAGACTCAATGTCTCCAGACTCCAACGCTTGCGGTGAGCGACAGCCTGACGAGTGGCCGTAATATAAGCCTCAGGGAAGAACAATCCTCCAAGCCAGACTTCGACATCGGATAGCGACTGTTGCATCGTCGTGATACCATCCAATTGAGCCAAGCGACGGGCGAGATCCGGGATCCATTCTGACACCGACATGGCTTTGGGAACCTTGTATCGCCTCCAGTGCGTCGGAATAGTACCTAGATCGTGTCAACCTTGTTTTAGTCAGGACGACATCGAACTCACCTTTAGTCAAAGAACTCATTAATGCGCGGAGATGGTTGGTCTGCTTCAGTTCGCCATCGCAAACCCTGACGACATCCGAGAGGTCCCTGCGAACCTGGTCGAGTAGCTTGCGTCCAATAGAGCCTTCCCTGAAGAATAAGCGATAAAGCGGATCGGGATTGTCGCTGGATTGTTTGGGCAGTGTATTCAAGGACTAGAGGACGTGTCAACGACTAGTAGGACGTTGGGGCAATATATTCTTACCGATGGCAACTGCGTCAACCATTCGCGACAACGCTCGTGTAGGTTACGCATCCATGCGGGTTGTTGTGTGGACTGGGTCTTGGAAGGACTACCGGAACTCGGAACGTCGTCGTCATCATCAACAAGCGTTCGCATCTTCCGTAGCTTGCTGAGAAGCTCGTTGCCTACGTCATATGAGCCGTGGTACATCGTGCTAACACCAAGTGAGCTCACCTTGCGCAACAGCAATGACCCTTTCTGCGGTAGGCGGCAGTGTCAACCACGATGGCGGCTCGCGATCTGGCAGCCCTTGCACCCATGACAGGAAGTGCTCCAGTTTAGTGCCATCAGGAACCTCGAGAACCTGACTGCTGTTGATACTGGGTACCAAGTTGAAATCCACATTGTAAGCAGCAGGAGAAAACAGTTTGTCAACAAATGCGTCGAGAATGCGCTGATCAAAGTCGCTGTCGATACGGCCGCCGTATACGGACTGCTTGATGAGTGTTCGGAGCGCATCCCATGGAATTGTGGCGGGGTCAACGTTGGCCCTCCCTTTAGCGACGGCGTTGAGCCACGTATCGATGGTACCAAAGGCAGAGGCCATATCGGAGTCATTGAAGTCATAAGTTTTGCTCCAGCCCAGTGGAACGTATCGTAAACGTTCTTGTACAACAGCGTGGAACCATGCGAGGAGGAAGTACAGGCGGACCTTTTCTGCGGGCCCTTGAGCAAGGCGTTGCGGAGGGATCGATCCCAGTGAGTCGAGCAAGTTTGCCTTCACTCCTGGTGGAGGCTCGTTCATGATAATACGAGATTGCCGGAGGATATTGACAGGAATGGACGGGTTGGCTTCCATGGTCAAGAAAAGGCGGAAATTGCGATGAGGATTGAGCGTTTGCAGTTTCTTCTCCAGCTGCCCCAGCCATGATGGAGCCAGGTGAACATTCTTGAGGAGAACCCATGTCCCTTGCCTCGAGGCTGCGGCAATGGCTTGATCCGCGAGAGTAAAGCCCTCCTGAGAGCCCATGGCGACTGAGGAAGACCGTGCTCCGACGGTTTGTATGAGATTCTCAACACGGTAGCTAGCATCATAGCCAGTGACAGATACCAGCGCAAGTGGGGTTGTAGCGGGAACCTCGTTTGCGACCATAGCACCAAGGTCAAGTTCGGACGACAAGTCATTCTGGAAGACCGTCCGCACGAACAATGCGGTAGATTGCAAGAGACGATCGGGTCGTAAGCATTTCACAATAAGCATAGAGCGAAGGGCCTCCACAGCGGCTATTCGAAAGTCAAACACGAGCTACATACTTATAATGGGATACGTACGCGTGCTTGGCTCCCAAGGTAAAGGAACTATCGTTTCAGGGTTCACAGATTGTAGGAAGGGAGCCCAGTCTTCGGGATGTTCAAGAACGTGGTTGAGAACAGGCTTGAAGAGGCTTTGTCTCGCGTAATCTTCGAGGTATGTCATTTGGTCTGTGGAGAGCACAGAAGAGACTGGGTGTTCGCCTGAAGAGGCATTGGGCTTTCCAACAATTCCCTGACCACTTTCGAGCAGGAACTCGAGTTCATCGGCGATGTCCTCGACACCTCGTAACTTCACCTGCGCCAAAAGTACGGCTAGCATGACATGATCACTGTGAAGCAAAGCTCTTGATGTTCGCTTGTAAACGATCAGGAAGAGGTCGTTCAGCAGAATCTCCCGTCGCCTATGGTAATCGGTGACGTTCTTCAAATTGGGATTATGGTGGAGCACATAGTCGAAGATGTCGAGGAAGAATCGAAGGGAAAACTGATAAAAGTGGTTGACAAGGTTGAGTTGCTCGAGGATGAAGAAGACGGAACTGCAAGCTTGAGCCAACGGCAGGTATTCCGTAGTCACTTGTTCAACTTCCTTCATGACGATGTCCGTCTCCTCCACCTTGCGCGTGATCTCTGCAGCTTCGCGCTTCAAGGTTTCCAAGGTGCTGATGACCTTGTCATCATCGAGAATATTTCCAGTCGATTCGTTGAGAGCTTGCAGGAGCAACTTCTCCAGTGTTCGGAGGCGAAGACGGAACTCGCCTTGAGCTTTCATGAGGTCCGTTCTCTTGCGTTCAGTATCAGGCCGCTCCACTTTGAGAACTTGATCCAAGGATTGACTTTGGAGACTGCTACGGGTCATTGTAAAGTTGACAAACGTGACTCGGCTACAGATATCGGGGGAGAATTCGATCGACGGGTCCCGAGTAGAGAGGAACATGGTGAAAGCAGGCGAGAAGTCGATATCTTGGTTACCGATGCGAATGAGGATACGGCCTCCTGTTCTGCGAATCTCCTTGTTCAGGACGGCATTCAAGATGGGGTCCAAGTGCTCGACATCCTGGATAAGAATGGGATTACCGAATCGCAGGGCGCTCTCCAAGACTTTGAGGAAGGCTTCATCAAGGAAACTCGTCACCGTGATCTTGCGTTCCTTGTATTCATTGAGCAAGAAGGTCGTCGCCTGGCCAGTGGGATCGATGATCAGCGGGTAACGGTTGAATCGTTTGAGCATGATCGCGTTTTCAGTGGTCAGATTGTCCGCCGGAAGCGACTTGGATTGCCAGCTCAGGCGATCATCCGCAGTCGAGAGGTACTCCGTCAACGAGAGCTCCGGTTTAAATTTGATGCTAGCCTCCATCAGATGGTTCGACCAGTCTTGCCACATCACCTCTCGGTAATGCTGGTCAAAGAAACCACCGTACGCAAGGAATGCCGCAGACAACAGCACATCGCCAACAATGGTGCTCATCTCCGCATCGAACGTGCGACTTCCGGCCTCCCATCGTCCCTTTTCCGAGGACAAGCTCTCGAGGAGTTTCATGCTACGATCGACCTTGCTTTGCACGCGCTCCATCTCCGATTTGATCGCTTGCGTTTCCGAAATGAGGAGTGCGTATTCTTCCTTGTATTTCGCAATCTTCGCCTCTAGTTCGGCAACGATGGTGATGATTTGAGCAGCTTGCTTCTTCGTAGTCTCTGCTTGCATTTCCAGGGACTGCACTTCATTGCGGAGAGGCTCGACCTTATCCAGAATCTCGGAGAAGCGAACCTGCGCTAGAACCCACTTGACAAGGGGGCCACATGCTTTACTGGCGCGTTGGACGGTCTCAAAGTTGAACGATGGCCGACTCAGGAAATCCTTCTTCATGAGTTCACGGAGAGGCTTCGTCATCTGACTGTTGGTATCAAAGTTGACAATCCTCTGAATGAAGTCATCCCGACGAATGATACCCTGGACCGTGCGCCAACTATCGATCTTGTGACCGAGGATCGTACAGACGGACTCCATGGCAAGCTTGACGGCTTCTGGTGGATTGGCCATCGTCCTGACTTCCTGCAGTTGTGCTTTCTTGATGTTACTGACAGCAGACTGTGCTTCCAAGACAGCAGGTTCTGCGTCGGCAAGATCAGCCATGACGACAGCGCGACGTTGCGCAATATTCTTGTCCTGCTCCACCAAAGCAGCCTGAATTTCAATGGACGCCGCCTTCTTCTGTTCGGCTTCCTGCTGATCTGCAACCATGCGCTTGAGCTTCTCGTTGGCTTCAGCGTTCTTGGCTTGAAGTTGGGAGCGCTTCGTGGCGAGACTCTTGCGAAGCTCCTCGACTTGTGTCACTGTGTCCTTGAGTTTGTCAAGACCAACATGAAGGTGACGTTGCTGTTCTTCAAGCTCGTCGCGCTTCTCGTTATAGAGTCTGACATAGTGATTGATACTAAAAGACACCCCGAGTCAGTCATTCAAACTCTGCAGTGTGGCGCGAGGAGACTTACAAGTCGAGGTAGTGTCGGGGAGTAACATAATTGTAACGACCTTGGCGACGACTGATGCGTTGG
Organism: Solioccasus polychromus; assembly: GCA_038090335.1. Taxonomy (NCBI): domain Eukaryota; kingdom Fungi; phylum Basidiomycota; class Agaricomycetes; order Boletales; family Boletaceae; genus Solioccasus; species Solioccasus polychromus. The sequence goes on along the minus strand of JBBPMM010000196.1, from coordinate 30,847 downwards.
TTGATCTGGTACATCGACATATGCACGTAGACCAGCGCGTTTACGACAGCAGTGCGATGAGTAGGAGGCATGGAAAGTTCGCGGTAGGTGATAGGGAAATGAATCGGAGGAGCATACGAAGCCAGGTCCAAGTCCAACGTGTGGGTGAACTCCACACCAACCTGGTAGAACGCCTGGTCTGACCAGTCGCCGAACCAGTCAAGAACACAACGATTGAATAAGGCAGGCGACGTGGCAGCGCGAGACGCAAGACCGTTCTCGGGTGGGTTCATGGTGAAGACGACATGGAGATTCTTTGCGACCTGCTGGGTGAACCATCGGTATAATTCCTCGTGTGAATCAAGCATCAACCCGTCTCTTTGTGATCCTTCTTTGCATGCCGTCATCAGAGCAGCATGTTCGTCGCCTTCGAAGAGACCTGGTACCTCGGCGTTCGCAAGAAGTGTGTTCATGCGTTCCAGGAAACCCGAGTCGAGCACATTGGATTCATCCATAATAAAGCAGATCTTCTCTCCCTTGCAGCCAGCGCGTCTCAGCACGGTACGAAGATCATCGTCAAAGTCTTCTCCAGTATACTTGTTCGAGACCTTGATCTGGAAAATGCTCAAGCCGTTGAGCCAAGCAACGAAACGAGATAATGTCGTCTAACAATATCGTCAGACTCGGGAGAAAAGCAAATAAAGCTCTGTTTATCACCTTGCCACTACCGCTAACACCAATCAACAACAGGTGACCCTGTACTTGACGGAACACACGGTCAATTCGGAGGACATGATCGAGCACGTCGTTGAAGAGAACAAGAGGTACATCCAATTCTTCTTCGTAAAAGACGCGTAGACGGGCTTTCGTGTACTCGCGAAGAACCTCTCTGTCGACGGGAATATAGTCCTTCGAGGTCCAATTGGAGAAGAGAATAGGTCGATTCAAGGCTTCGTCGCGATTGATGGTCGGGAAATGTTCCATTGCAGCAAGGTCGATGTGTTCATCTGTCCAATGTTTTTCTTCTTCGGTGACAAGACGGTCTTGGAAGAGACGTAGCGCCTCGTGAGCCCAGACGCGTACCAGGCCCTCCACAGACAGAATCTCCAGGGGACGAATGGCCTCATAGATACCGCGTACCCACCTCGTAAGCTCACGAGGACTGTAGACGTAGTGCGCTTGAATATCCGAAGTGAACCGTTTTTGGGATGCAAGGTAGAAGGAGACCATTGCGTCCGTAAGGGGTTCGGCATACGCACGCAGAGTTGGTATGACTTTGAGAAGTGCACGATTGTACGTGCCATAAATCTGCTTGAGTGAGACCTCTCCTGGATAGTCCACCATGACGAGTGGAGCATGGCGGAGGAAACGGTGGCTAAGGGGAACACGTCCAGGATCAGTGGGCGGGTTACATGCACCGACAAATTGAATCCGTTCGAGTTTAACCCATGACATGTCGCTTGCACGCCAGTATCCGCCGCTTTCAACCAACTGACGCAAGAACGAGATAACTCGCTGAGTACCGTACTTGTCTTGGGCTGGTAGGTTGATCTCATCACAGAACACCACAAGCCAGCGGCCAATCTGAACTGGAGCAAGAATAACGCCATTCGGAGTCTTTCGATACTCGCAGTATTGTTCAAACGTCTTGAGAATGAGTTCGGGAGTGGTGGCGCTGGAAAAGTTGAGACCAACAACTTCCATGTCAGGCAGCTTGCGAAGGGCACTGAAAAGAGTCATCGTCTTTCCTGAACCTGGGGGTCCACACAACATGAGTGGCTTGTGTTCAGAGAGCCAAGAGTATAGCACTTCCTCATGGCGCACGGTATCCATAGTTGGAACGACGACATCGGCTGCAGTGACCGAGTGTGCGTCGATTTCAATAGAGGGCACCTTGGACTGCCAAGCAACCCAGTCTCCAGTGGCGATCTGGACATCAAAGTCGATGAGAGACGCTTCAGCAGTCATCGGTGGTAGGTCAATGCCAGTTTGCTTTCGTAGGAACTCGCCCATTTCCGCACGCAAGTCCAGCTTGGCGTCACCGGAAAATGCCCAGATAATGCTGACAAGCAGGCGCTTGGTGACATATTGTTCGACCTTTTCAGGGGGAAGAGGGAAGTCCGAGTGTTGGATGTTGTATTCGATGATGTTGCGCGCGGTCTTGTTGAGCAACGAAAAGAGCGTGTGGAGCGCACGGGTAGTTGTAAAGTCCATGATGTGGTCGATGGACTCAGCAAATTCGAGAGCAGAGCTGACAAGATCCCCGTCCGCAAAGTACCGTTCGAGGATGCCGGCGATTTGAACCTGACTGGCAAGGTGGGCAGAGTTCGAGGTTTCAGTTCCAACTATGTCAGTACGATGGCCAAGTACGTCTGCAGAATCTTCGTTGTCTGCGTCCAAAGGCACGGATGAAAGTGTGTTGAGGTAGTGGCGATGAACCATGGAAGGTTCGATGACATCCTCGCTGAACCAGATCATACCGCAACGACTAACAGTTGCGAGAGTAGCATAACGCAAATGCTCGACCTCGAACATGATCCGGACATTGGGGGGTAAGTTCAGACGCTCACCATTTGGAAGTGTGAGCAGCTTGTTGTCATCAAGAACACTGAGTGTTGATGAGTCGAATGATCCACCACTCAGTAAATAGACCAACCTGTTCAAGTTCTCGACCCACTCCGGATCGACGTCACCATCGAATATAATCCAGTGTCTCTTGGAACTCTCGCCACGAACGTCGTCCACAATCTTGCGCAGAATGTGCGTGAATAGACCGTCATTCCACTCGCGCGTAGTTGGATCGAGCGTTCCATAGAGTGCATCTTTGTGAATTGCTTTAGGATCAATGACATATGAAACTCCTTCGATGCCATCGAGCCTCTCCAATGCCAAAAGTAGAACTTGCCAAGCATTTGTTTTTCCAGTGCCGGAGGGACCGACCATCATAAGACCATGCTGGATCTTTTGGATTTGGTACAATTGGAGAATCTTGGCGATCCACCGCTCGCCGTCCACTAGTCGGCGTTCGGCACAGACTTTTAGTATTTGTTCGCGAAGCGCCTCCAGGTCGACAGGTACATAGTCAGTACCGGGGAACACATCAGCAAGCAAACTGCAAACGATCACGGTCAGCTCGTAACGCTTCTACTCGTCGTCCACTCACCTGGTAAGCAAAGGTACATCGTCGGCAACCAACTTTGGCACGATCGTTTCTGTGACACTCTGGATGACAATAATTTGCTCAGAGATGACATCTGAGAGTCCGCTGACACCATCAGCATCCTCCATCTTGGCATTTTGCAGACGTTCGCGCTTGAGGATACCGGCACTGGCAAGTACAGCCTTTAGTGCTCGCAGACCAAAGTCGTAGTGGGGCTGAGGTGAAAGCTGTTCGTCGCAAAGGTTGAAGAAGGGTACGATCTTGGACGCGAGTGATTCGGCTGTTCGGAAACCTTGGGAAAACAGCATGACTTGAGCGATGAGTTCGCGATCGGGCCTTGTCATCGCCATCCTATGTGGCTGGTCAGGGCAATGGTCTACAAAACAAGGAAAATAACTAACGGTCGGAAAAGCTTCGTCAAATTTGGCGGTAGAGTTGACCGTCCAGCGTAGTTGGGGTTAGTCGTAATAAAGATACCTTGTTCCCTAGGTCAGGCAGGGCTAAAGGGAGCTCCAATACCAAACACACCAATGTTCCTGTTGATCTTCAGGTTCTTCCCGACGAGTTCAATCTCGGCATTGGGATTCTTGGCAAGAGCAACTAGGCCCTGTTGGATGCTCTGCACTTGCTGTGAAACAGCACTCAAGATACGCTCTTCTAGTCGATTGAACTCGTCAAAGCATCCCCACGCCCCGACTTGACAAAGACCGACGAAGATGCGACCCATAGCCTGGAAATCGAATGTCTCGTCACAACAGAAAACCAGCACGAATCTACCAAGCTGGACACCAAGGGCCTTGACAGATTCGGTTTTGCCTAAGTTGATTGTCAACGAACAAGTCCGCCAAGTAAAACTCGAGGAAAAATACCTGTGCCTGCTGGACCAAATGGAGAACCACCGAGTTGACTGTCTAAAGCCTGAGTTAATGTGAGGTAGACCCGATCCGTCAATGGTGTCTGCACAAGACGATCCGGAACACCCAAATACTCCCATCCATAAGGGAATGTCGCATTCGCGACTCGAATAGCCAAACGGTCCAGAGGATTCTCTGCTGAACGTTCCAAATAGAAACGCATTTGCGAAAGCCACGTGAAAGCCTTGGTGTCGGTGACGCGCTGTTGGATGAGTGTGCGCGTGACGTCTCGTTGGTGGACGAGTTCCGTAATAAGGTGCTCACATTTGCGGCGGGTGACGGGACTAAGTTCTCGCAAGACGATGTCGGCGAGTAGGTCCAGAGCCTGAGAGATTGTTTCGAGCGGTCTTTCAGGTAAATTGCCTGATTCCAAAGTGCCTTCGACGGACGTGGTCCACGCAACCTGAATAGCCAATGTGACAAGTTGGGCAGGATACTTCTCCATCCAACACATGAGTTGATCCATATCGAGCGGAGTTCCTGCGCCATAGAACGACTGTAACTCGCCAACGGCATCGCAGAGTAAGTCTGCCAAAGAGAGTCGCATCAAGGATTCCAATTGAGCAAGCCAATCGTTGATCTTTGGATAGTCTTTCAGCAGAATTGGGCGACTGAACTGGACCTCCTCTCCCTCGCGTGAAGCCATGCCTTGAATTTGAGTCAAGTCATCGTCAAGCTTAATAGTGGAGATGCCAGCAAACATTTTCTTGAGGTGCTTCATGATGCGAAGGATATCTTTGCTGTTACCAATGATCTCCAGCAAGTCTTCGTCACCAACAAAGTAGAATCGAGGGAATGATGAGCGCTCGCGTTCTAGGTATTCACCAAGGGCCTTCTGGATTTTGTTCAAAAGATCGGCGAGACGCTCCAAACTCTTTTGTATTCCTTGGATATTCATGACGTCAACAACGAATGGTGACTTGTACACCTTTTTCATAACGGTCAAGAACTCGGCATTGATGTTTTGGAAGCGGGCGCTCTCCACCGGGAGGAGATGTTTAATGTCTGCGCTCCCAGAAAAAATGCCCTCCAGATACACCCACTGACGCTGAACGTCGATCCAAACATCTTGTTCGAAAGGTGAATAACTTGTCTAGAGAATACCATGTATATCTTACCAAACAACACATGGATTCTGTTTAGCTTCTCCTCCCATGAGCTAGCCTTTCATAGTGTTAGCACGCAAGAAGCAATATCTTTACTAAAACAATACCTCTTCCTCGAAAACTAGGAAGAAGATGTGAATTTGCGAAATATCGATCCATGTTGTTCACGCACCTTTGTAGTAGGGAGAAAGCTTCATGGCGATCAAGGAGTTTAGATTCTCGCTGCACTTGCTGAAGAGATCATCCCAACCTCTGATGTACGACATGAACGACAGGTTTACGAGTGACGATGAATGGTTCATACTTAATGAGTCGACATTTATTCTGATAGTTCACCAGGTCCAAGGTGTAGTTGGTCCAAGTTTCCTTGACTAGTTTGATGTACTCCTCGAGAGCCATCTATGCACGGCGTCAATATAAAACAGGTGACAATACCATGATGTATCGTACCTCTCCTTGAGCTTGCACGATCACCTCCCGTATCAGAGATTCATTCTTTTTCAAGTCCAAATCGTACACATTTCCCAGAGTCATACTATGGATACATCTCAGAGGGAGGAAAAAGAAGAGGCGAGTCACCTACACGGGAAGACTGATCTGCGAGGGTAGCCGCAGGACTTTGAACAACTGCTTCCAATGTCTATCTTTGAGGGCCTCGGATTTCAAGTCAGAGATGATCGCGTTTGACTTCAAGAGTCCTCTGAGGACGTCCTGTACGTATTCGAAAGCTGCATACTGTCGCATGCGCGTCGGCATATCCTTGGTAGAAGACAGTAGCCCGTCGATTTGCTGTCTCAACTTCCTCGGCTGCACGGTCGCCCACGACATTTCTCTCAATTCTCCAATCTGACTCCAGACGCCCGAAAGTGCTGTCCAGACAGCTTTGAGATCCTTTAACTCCTCGAATACAGGCTCGAGGCGCGTGTGACGCGTCAGTTCGAGGTCGAGAGCCTCTTTTGCCCTGCATACAAGGTCGTATTCTTCCTTGACGCGATTTAGTTTGCTTTCAAAGACGTTGATAGTATTCATGGCGGTATCGGCACGCATGCTTCCTTGCACGGGACGTGTTTGCTCCCATTCTGCGAGAATGTCGTTGATCTTGTTCTCCACGATCTTGTCCTCTGCAACAATCTTGAGCTGGAGTCCGGCTGTAAAAAAATATTAGAGTGAGACAGAGGGGATGGGATGACGAGCAGCTCACCGAGCTGCTCCTGGATGGAATCATTCTTTCGCTTGAGAATCTCGTTGTATGCACTCCATTCTCCTCTGAGCTGATCGCTGTAGAGCCAGTCCTCTGGAAATTGGTATCTAAATCGTTCGAGCGTCTTCTCGCCGTTGGCACAGAGTTCTATCATGGGCCCCCATGTCTTTGTTTTGCGCTTGAGGTCTTGGACAAAGGTGATGAAGGTGACCGCGGCTGCGGTGGAAGAGTTGGAGGGACTAAACGCCTGGTTGGACACGACGGTCAGCGGTGCAGCGGTGCACTGCGGGGGAAGGATTCACCTCCATGTTGTTGGTCGCGAAAGCAGAGACGCGTGGAAATCATGTGAGAACTTGGGATTGGATAATCAAACCCTCAACGTCGTCCATCGTCCCAAGAAATCCAAGTATTTGCCAGCCATGTCGGGTCGCCAGCAGCGCGTGATGGTTCAGCCCATCGTGCGTACGCCTTCGCGTTTTCTCTTTTGCGCTGACATCCGAATCCTAGAACGTCATCTTCAAAAATCTACAACAGGTCTCGCCATACCGTGTTTTCGCCGCGCTACGTGACTGACGACATCTACAGCGGACAAAGGTCGTGATATGGTTATACGATAACATCGAGATGCGAATCGAAGGGCGCATCATTGTACGTCCTTTTGATTCATCCCCAGATCACGTCCAGCATTAAATCGTCACTTGCCAAGGCGATGGGCTCACCCTCGTTTCGATTTTCTGTTGGTACCTAAACGCTTGCGCTCATGTCTTTTTCGCTCAGGGCTTTGATGAATTCATGAACATTGTCTTGGACGAGGCAGCAGAGGTCTATGTCAAGGACGCGAAACCGCGACGGGAACTTGGTACGCGTATGCATATGGTTCCCTCCATCTGCCAACGTTTTTCTTTCCCTCTAGGCCGCATTCTCCTCAAAGGCGACAACATCACACTCATCCAACAAGTGGTGTGATAAAATACGCGTGCATCGTTGTATACTAGACCCTCGCAAATAAAATATGCTATCCATCATAGATTGTAGATTGGTAATAGCCGGGTGAGATTCAACGCCTGCCTGCACAACGGGCACTCTGCTTTTTCTCTCCCCCATCCCACTATGCAATTCCAGCAAAACAGGTGTCCGCATTCCGTGGCACAGCTATCCGTCCTCTCTTCCAAGCAGAGCGTACACGTTCGACTGGCCCTCGCTCGAGCTGGTATCGCGCTCACGTCCAACACCGTGTTCTCGTCTTCTTCGGCAGGCTTGACGGGCGCATTCTCTGGGTCCACGGGATCGAGCATAGTGCTTACGAGTCGGTCATCAATGAACATCTCTCGCGTCTGATCGAGGGTGCGCTTCCCACGCGATTTAACATCTTGTTTACGGGAGCGCAAGTATTGTATCAACCGATAGAGGAGACGGACGAGAATAAGGACCCCGAGCAGGGAATACGATGGCGGTCGTACATGAGGGTTCTCCGGGGTAGAGGAAATCTACAATGACCGTCACATGAGCATCTCCCGGCAGCAACAAAAAAATCGGGCAAGTACTTGCTGGATACCCAATATTCGTTTCGTCAGGTCGTAGTATGTGCCCCGAAGGTAGAAAATGGCGAGGTTGGCCTCTGCAATCACTTCTATACATACGGGCAATACATGCAGCACGCTTGCTAACCGAGGAGATAGTGAACTGAGGTGGGAACCCCATTTTGCAAGGATATACGAGGGCAAGGTTGGGAGTAAAACAAGGGCGACGCGTGATGCCCTGGAAGGAGTCCTACCACTGAATGCAGAATGTTGCCAAATGTCGGTGTATTCTTCTCCGAGAGTCTGTACGGCTTCAATGTAACGTCAGAGTCGAACAAGATAAACAGCATGTCTGCGAACCTCGACCGATCGTCAAACCATAGTACAGCAACTTTAGGACAAGATCAACTTCTTTGTCCCATCTCAAGAGCCATCTCGTTCCTAGCAAACGAATGAGACATGCGTGGTGTAAGAATGTGGCACGCACCGAGCCAGGAGCGGAGCACGGCGTCTGTTTGCTCCTTGAAAGACAAGACATGGAACAAGTCTCTTTGGTTTGCTCTGACTGTGATTTGGTTAGACGATAAACTACAATGAATCTAGTGGACGCACCGATTTGGGCCTGTTGAGCAGCGGGGAACGAAGGCAAGTGTGGAGGCATGAATTAAGTGGCCGACGTAATTCGCACCTGAACTCCAGCAACAACCAACTTCTCGCCGACCACCTCTCCTCGTCATGGCAGCACGAGCTCCCCGCGCACAAGAGCCAACCGTCTGGCAGAAATGTAAGTGACACGACAACGACGAAACTATCCAGGTTCTGACGCGAGTCATCGCGACTCGCACAGTAAAGTATGTCTGTTCCCCACCAGTGTCTCTCTTCCGGACTGAACTTTGGCAGAATGGGCGCCCTCATGGGTGGAGGCGTCGGTCTGACCATTGGTTTCATTTTTGGATCGTACACTATCCTCAGGTGAGACCTTTTTTTTTTTTTTCGCGTCGTCGTAACAATACTCGACTAAACTATTGAAAGAGGCGGCGCAGGACCTAGGGGATTCCTGGCGACGCTCTCTCAGTACATGCTTAGCAGTGCAGCGACGTTTTCGTTTTTCCTCGCCATCGGCTCCGTAGGCTCATATCCCTTACCAAGTTGATTGCATTCTCACTGCGCGACAGGTCATTCGAAACGATGCACTACTGCCGCCGCACTTGCAAGCCGCACAAATGCAGTTCCTCCCGCCGCTCGTTCGGTCGAGGGCAGAAGGTGCGATGCTCATACGCGCACGTTGGGATGCGGAAAAGGCAAGAAGACCAGCCGTCTCTGCCTGAGTCGATCTAGGTACATGTGTTCTGAGCTGAATGGCAGATCGCAGTGCATACTAGGATACATGCGTGATGTGCAAACGGTGGTATGATGTACGGACACGCATGGCGTGCGATGGACTACCAGGTCAACCGGTGCATAATGACGGACATAAAACACGCGCGCAATGCCGCAGCCGTTATGGTGGGCAGGGAGTGAAAGGGTGCAACCAAGCCAAGGGGAATCTGTGTTGTAGCGTTAGACGGGGGAACACGGAGCGGAAAACAGTGATCGCGTGCCTGCAGTTCAACGAATTGCGCTGGTCAAACGATTCCAGAGCCGCTTTAGCCTACCCGGCTTTTGTTTTGGTTGTCTTACGGTGTGCACGCCTGCCAGAGACGCGGAATAGGATATGTGATATGGGCCGGAAATGTGCGGACGCGGAGGGGGATTAGAAGACCTCTTCCACCAGTTTGTGAACCAGCCTACTGGGCTGCGCCTCTCGGAGGCACTCAAAGAGGGTGGGGAACGTGGAGGAGGCGCGTTGAAGTAGACACCTTCCTCGTAATGGATTGTTGGTGTGTCGACGAATTTGACGGATGGTGTAGTGCGTCTCTTTTTTCTGCGAGAAGACTTTGTTGTCGTGGCCATGGAGATGCCAGAATCATGTCGGGCAAGGATCGACTTGAGTGGTGCGGCTGAGCGGGTGTGTGCGGTGGAACACGAGCCAATGGAAGATACACTTTGTCTAGCGCGGAAAACGGGCGACTCTGGGGAAGGCGGCCATCGAGGCCTCGAGTAGAAAGAGGATCTGGGGAGGGTGGACTCGAGGAGGATGCTCCTGGGGCGAGCATGCGTTAGACTCGGCGGAGTCTGCGAGAAGGAGGAGAATGAGCGAGAGGACATGAAAGGAGGGAGAGAGAGGCGCGAGACGGACCAGGACATGCCTGAGGCTGTGGGGCATGGCACGATACTCGTCGTGTTCTGGGATGACATCCTTGTCGAGGTTAGCGACGCCGCGTGTGTACATTCCAGAGGCGAGCTCACAGGGAGATCGGCGACGGAGAGCTCAGATACGGACTGAGAAAAAACGTGAAGGAGTGATCGTGATAAAGAGCAAGGACGGACGCACGTTGACGATCGTATCCGTTTCAGGCCAATCTCTGGACGGCGATGACTGGCAGACGGTGGGGGCAGACGGTGAAAGTGCCCACGACGGACAGACCTGGTCGAGCATGGGCAAAGGCGAGAGAGAACACCGGGCTCACAAGATGGGAAAAAGGGCATGAGGCAAAGGCGTGTTTTCGGACAAACTGAGTTACAGAGTAAACGGCGTGTCGACGTGTAAACCGCTCCAGATGCCTCGCACAGACTCGGACGTGCTCTCAACTATGCGACCCTTTTTCAACGGCTTGATCTTGGCGCCGGACGACTCGAGTATCAGCCGCACCTTTCCCTCTATCCCGTTCGCCTCGAGCCGCTGCAGCGGAATGACCTTGTCGCGCCCATTCACTGGAAAGGAGGTGAGAGGTGGGCTCGACGCGGTGAGGGAGACGGACCGTAGAAGCCGCGAGCGATGGGCTCGTGGCCGTTGCGCTGCTTGACGACAAACTCGACGTGTGGATTGTCGCGTGCGATGCGCTCGATGTTGTTTTTGACAAATGTGCGGGCATTGGCAGAGGAGGGGAGATGCTGGCAAAACTCGATGACGACCTTGCGGACGGGGGCGACGAAGGAGGCGTGGCCGTTGGCGGGGAGCGAACGCATCTGCGCCCTCAACAGCGGGGACATGGGCTAGGAGGCAAGGATATTTATGCGGAGAATGAAAAGAGGAAACTCCGACGAGAACTCTCGCCTACGATTTCCGGAAATCGTCGACTGCAATGGCCCGCGCAACGCGAAGCAGCGAGACGCGCAAAAACCACACAAGGAAGCGGAAGCGAAACGACGACGAGGAGGAACATCCACCGCCAAAACTCCCCAGAGAGGAGAACAAGCTCAAGCTCGCCGCAGATGTCCCAATCGACCCCACCAACGCCCGCGAGATCCTCGACATTCTCGAGCTGTGAGCCAGACACGCTCTCGCCCTTGTCGTCGCTCACCCGTTTGCAGCGTCGACTCGCAGGACCTCCTCGACCGCGTCTTTACTCTCCCTGCCTCGGACCTCGACGAGCCGTCCACGTCCACCTCGCGCACGTACTCTCTCCGCACACTCTTGAAAGAGCCCGAGATCCATCCCCTCCGCGTCCTACGCGTGAGTTTTTTTTCTCCTTCTTTGCTCTCCCCCACTCACCCTCCTCCAGGCTGCCGTCCAAAATCTCTTCCCCGCCTTCTACCATCCCAGATCTCGTCCGTCTTCCCCGGCCGCACAACAACGCCGTTTCTGCGACCTCGCCTGCTCCCTCCTCGACCAGGCCTCCTTCAGCTCTGTCCCCGTCCCTCTCGACATCGACTCCATCCTAGACTCGACTGCCCCCAGTCCTTCCCCGCGCTCCGAAACACATGCTCGTCCGAAAAAATATGCCCTCATGCAGCGTCTCCCTTTCGCCACTTGGTGGTCTTCCCTCAACTCCGATCTCGTTCCACCGGACGGCAAACCCTTGAAGGACCTACCAACCGCAAACGCCGAGCTCGTCGCAATATTACCCTCTCCTTCCGCCCCAGCTCCACTCGAGCCCGATTCGCCCGACACCCCCCTTACTTTGGCTTCCTACGTTCCCAAAAAATCTCCCTACAAGCTAAAACTCCCCGGGCCCCGTCGCGTCAGCTGCGGTTCTTTTCTCGATTATGGGCCATATGCCAGTTTTGCTCCCGTCTTCGAGCAGGATGGCGTCGAGCTCGGTCGCTCCGCCATGGGTGAATTGCTCTCCAGGTGGGAGGACAGGAAAAAGACGTGGGCACACGAGTGTGCGTTGGTTATTCAGCAACCTGCCGACCAGCTCCCCGAGTCTCCTCTGCCCAACGGCCTCGTCAAGTCTGACGTCAACGATCTGCTTGACGACGCAGAGTCCTTTGGGGGCCTTTTCTCCTCGGAACAGCTGGCTTTGCTCAAGCAAGCCATGGCAAATTTGGAGCTCGAGGCTGCCGTGCACGAACTGCTTGAACGCAACGCCAAGGCCCTCAAAAGGCTGGAGGAACTACAAAACAAGCGCCTGTCGCAGCCTGGCGAGTTCTGTCCCGTCGAACAGGGTTCAGAAGAATGGGATACCGGTTAGTTACTTCTCGTCAATATGCCTTTCGACCCCAGCGCTCAAATCTACGCTCTAGCCCAGGGCATATTCGATTCCCTTTGCCTTCTCACGTCTCTCCGACCCCGTTTATCCACTTCCGACAGTCCTCCCTTGGTTCCGTCACCATCCGTCCTCCATCAACTCCAACGGACCCTGCCCATAGCACCCACTCCGGGCTGGCATGGGACACTTCCTCCAGAGAATGCGACAGCCCTCCGCGATGATTCTACCCTCTACATCAAATCGACTGCAACCGCGATCCCTACGGCCCCGTCGGCACCGCCCGCCCATACCCCGACGCCAACTCAATCAACGTCTGCCCAAGCCACTTCTGCCACTGCAGCAGCTACTGCCCAGGCTTATGCAAATTACTCTTACAACTACGCGACGCCATATCGATCCGGTTACCAATATAAACCTGGCCAGCCGACGCCATACTATCCCGGCGCGTACCCAACACCGACGACCACACAGGCACAAGCCGCGTCTCAGTACTACCAAGCTCAGCCATACGGCGCAACCGGGCAACAGCAGTACACCTACTCCTCGTGGTACCAGTATAATCCGCAGGCCCAGACTAGCACGTCGGCCAGCGGATCACGCAAGGGGACGCCACAACCAAGTACTGCCGCCGCCACGCCCGTGACGTCAACTCCGGGCGCGATACCGACGTCGTATGCCGGCTTCTTCAGCGCGGCCGCCCAGGCGGGTCAGCGTGCAGTGGCAAATACGGTTGCATCAGCGACCCCGGCCGGGAAACCGTTCCAGCCGAGCGCCGGTGGGACGTGGGCGACACCTGCCGGAACGGGCGCCGCGGGATACGTACCCCCGACCTTGCCTCCACACATGCGGGGCGCCGTCGCAGGCCAGTCTGCCGCCCCAGGTGCATTCAATGCCGGCTTGTATCAGCCCAATTATTACGGAGCATATCAAGCCACGCCATCTCCCGCACAATCATGACGCGTGCGATTGGACGTTTCTAGAGTAATACATACACGTACTGTACTACTTGTACAGCGGTGTCGCTGTCATCAATAATGAGACTTGCCAGTCGAATTTTGTCGTTCCTCCCAAAAAAAAAAAAAAAGAAGAAAAAAGCCGAGAAATGAGTAGCGCACATCTGGACAGCTCACCATCAGGAATTCAATACTTGATTTCATTTGCCATATTCATACTCGTCAATCTAATTCGTCATGGAACCCTTGATCGATGAAATGTTTGGCAATGCTTCAAACCCCTCGGTCAGATGCAAACCCGGGGAGGGGACGGTCCGCATCCGCCAACATCGTTGTCGCGTGACAAACCACCTCTTCGTTGCCTCGAGCGAAAGCCGCTCTTCTGAAGAGGAAAGAGCCTGCCTCACCCTCGAACGCCGTGACAGACCGAATGAAGGGCAGCAAAGGTGGACAGGCAACACGCTGAAGAGATTTTTTTTCAAGTTCAGATCGATTTTCTTCACCCACAAAACCAAATTTTCACACGATAGCATGCCGTAGAGGATGGAAACGAGGGACGTTCGGCGAAACCAAGCTAATTTACCAATAACTAAACAAGAATCCTGCGATGTTTCTTCCAAGATTATAAAAAAAAAAAAAAAAAAGGTAAAAGGAAGTGGTGGTCAATCAATCTATATAATCGACGTTCAGCGTCCAGCTCACCGGCCAGCAAAACTGGCATGTTTCGATACACAAATCACCCGCGGCGGTTGCGGGGGTTCAGGAATAGGGTATACCATCATATCTTCGACGGGCGTCGGGAGCGGATGTGGACGTCGGAACGACGATCGAGGCGGCGAGTTTTGGAAAAGCGACTGGCCGCTTTCGGTCGCGTCCGGAGACACCGCGTCCGCTTCACTATCGCTCCCAGACGTCCGCCAGAGAATGTCTTCGATGGTGACCGTGTGAGACCGCGTCCCAGGTTGGTCCACGTTCGACATGCCATAAGCGAAGCGCATTCGCAGGCGACGTGTGTGTGGCGATACATCGTCATCCTCGTCAGAATCGATTTCATCGCCATCCGCGTTGAGACGAGCTGGACGGCACGTTAAATTCGAAACGACACGGAATTCGCGAGAACTCACTCCATCCTCGTCGACGTCTTCCTTGCCCCGCCGGAGACGAGGGATTGGAACGGACCGAGGCGTCTTCTCTCCGACCGGTTTCAGCGTCGGGACGGGCATATTCGGCCTGACGAGCATCATCACGTTCACGCGTGAGAAGATCAACCAGCGCTCCCCGCACATCGGGCGCGTTGGCAAGATTCCGAGGGGTATCCTGAGCCACCTGAACATGGTCCCGATACGACGCGATATGCTCCCTAAATGCTGCGGAGAGGCTGCGGCGGGCACGAGAGGAAAGTTCATCGATGGGAGTGCCGTCTGACGACGTACGTGATATCGACTGGGGGAGGATAATGCGCGTAGTGTCAATGACAGTGACATCCCGAGCTGGTCTGAGCGGGCGCCTGCCGACCGGGGGAGTAGGCACCGGCCTCGGGTCGCCACTGGTAGAGGTGCCATTATCTTGTCCAGCTGCGGCAGGAGTATTATCACCGTGCCCTCTAGCGGAGGCCAGCTCGACCCTTCTATTATGTGCGGCCAAACGCTCCGTCATGTTCTCTAGCTCTCGTGCGACCTGAGCCGTCTGGGCTTGCAACCGCTGTTCAATTTGCGAGAGCGACAGTCGTGACGAGAGGCTGCGCTGACGGTCGGGCGCGCTCACCCGTGCTGCCACCCGTCTTCCGATCACGGTGCTCGACTCGTCTCGATTGGTATTCTGAAGGTCTCGCCTCTCTGTGGCGCGCGGTAGGACGATATCCGGCATGGGTGGTGTGCGGAGTCGGGGTGGAACCGGATGGACATCACTTCTGTCTAGCCTCGGACGGTCGCTCTGAGAGAGCCCGTCCCATGCAGGAGGCTCGCTCCTCGCATTATTCCTGTTGCTAGATTCGAATTCCTCGAGTCTCTGCCGGGCGGTGGGAGATATAAGTGAGCGCAGCCTCGCAGCCCTCAGGTTCAGTTCCTCCACGACTTGCTCGCCAGAGAGAACGAGCGCAGTATGCGGCGGGCGAATGTCTGCATCGTGACTGAGGGAGCGGCGAGGCTGGGTGTCGCTGGTATCTGTGCTGGTGCTCGTTGAGCTCGCGGTTCCTGCAACCTCTGGCGGGATGCGATTCAACATGTTGTTGATGCTGTTTCTAAGAGATGTGATCCGCTCGTATGCGGTGTCGAGCGCGACAGAGGCCTGCCTGAGGTTGTCCCGGCTTCGAGAGCCCAGGCGTGCGGTGTCAGACGTCCAGGTGAGCGGGCTGGAGGCAAATGAAGACTGCAGTGCGGCGTCGGATGGGGTTCCTTGGTGATATGCGGTCAAGGCGGGCTCTGAAGGCACCTGTCCAGTTGGCCATGCGCCCGAATTACTAGAGTCCATTACAGAAGAGTCGAGGATGGGGAGAAATAACATTCAACCGGACCCGATCAGGCCGAATCATTCCGTTGATGCTTGCTGTCAGGTTAGCTGATGAGTCCATGGCAATGATACATTTTGCGTTGAAATCTATACTATATAGTATACAAATGAGCAACCATTGCCAACAAATAGTCTGGTGAAGTAGAGTAGAGCTAAGTGTACGAACGGGGGTATGGATGGGTATGCATAAACCGTCCAGATATTATCCTAAAGTACGTACTACGTCCGATTCATCAACTGCTCGTTCCTTGAATTGTTTTTTTAAGGGTCTCATCTCCAGCGACGCTTGCGACCAGTTCTGGTGCCGCATCATCTTGGATAACAATGGTTCATCGCCGGTATAGCAGAATGCGAGCATGATGCATATCATAATGAGGGCTGCCGTTATGCAGCATAGTGCGGTCCAGCCGTGCTTTGCGCGGCCATAGACTTGTCCACCAAGTATAGGCCCCACTGTCGATGGTCAGTACTACATAACCGTGGACGATTGGAGACCCACCAGCAGTTCCTACGCCGAACGCCAGATTGAAAGCCCCGTATACGTGAGCGTCTACAATGTGCAGCATGGTTAATCAATGAAAACATGGAAATCGAGAATACTCGCATCCAACACCCTGCATGCTCCTAGACACGGTCGCTAATTCCGCGGTCACTGGAGGCACTACTCCCGAGACAAAGAAACCTGAGGGTTGAGTGTATCAGAGGGGCATGGCCGTTAAAATTTGGCGCTTACTCTGCAAAGCGAGCGCAACAACGAACAGAGCAATCGACTTCTTAAGGATCAAGACAATCCACCAAGGGAGAGCAAGGAGCAGGCATATGGATGTGATGTAATCTGCGCCAATTCGATCGGCAAACATCCCAGCCAAAGGCGACGCTTACATCAAAGTCAGCTCCAGCGCCACCACGAGCCGCGAAAACAACTCACAAATCAGAGCGGGTACAAGTGCAGCCATGTACACCAAGCCAACTTTGTCGGAATTGTATCCCCATACTGCTTGCAAACGGAGGGGAAGAGAGGGCTCTTGCATACTGTTGACAGTACTAAAAAAAAAAAAACTGTCAAGATGACCATTGACTTGGTAAAAACAACGTACCCGTAAATCAGAGACATGGTTAACGCGACCACAGCACGGGGCGACTGGCCCAACAGGCGTATTACTGTGAGCAGTGGGAGCGGTTTGCGAACGAGCGAAATCTCTGACAAGGTAGTAGTCTGATCTAGGGGCGATTGCGCCGACGAAGGCCCTGATGTAGAAGGATCGGAGGTGCGAGGTGGGGAAGCGGTAGCCTCCACGTCTGCGACGATATCGAGCTCTTGACAGGTTGCAGGGTCGTAGCCCCAACGCAGCGCGACATCCCTCTCAATGATGAGGAAACGAAGGACAAGGTCGACCGCGGTGCATATTTCGCCAAAAATGAAAGGGGCACGAAATCCAAATCGGGAATACAGAGCCCCTCCCGCAGGTGTGCCAACCATGAGACTTGGCGCGCTGTCAGGTGGTATCGTGCGGTGGGAATAGAGGACTTACCCAACGGAGAGACCTGTCATCGCAATGCCAAGCTGCCCTGGATGAGGAAACATGGGTGAGCATGCCAAGAAAAGGGGATCAAGACGAGACTGACTGCCGACGTGCTGCTCTGGGGTTGTATCACAGCTGGAAGAAGATCAGAAGATAGAGGAGGAGAGGGGGGATGACATTACAGGAGGGCCAGACCGACGATCCAGACCATGGAAGAGCTGATGCCCTGAAGGGCGCGTGCGACGGCCATAAGGGCGTAATTAGGTGCTTCCATAAGGAGGACTTGGGCGCCCAGGAGCGCAAGGAGACCAATGACGAGTGGCGTACGTCTGGAGGGGCTTTTCTCTGCAAAGATGGCGATTGGTATTGTGGCTGACAGAACATTAGGAGCGAAAGGAAGAGTGGAGAAGGGGGAACACACAGACGACGAGCCCGAGAGACTACGGAGAAGTGGGTGACTGCGATGATGGAAAAAGGGGAAGAGGGTTGCGTACGTATGCACAGAGGAGCCAGCCAGTGAGGGCAGAGACGCTATGGTACTTGAGGCGTTCGAGCTGGAAGGGCATGACGGGGATGATGATGGAGTAGACGAGGAGATCGGTTGTGATTCCTGGAGCGAGTCAAGAGAGATCGGGGGAAAAGGAAAAAGATAACGAACCAAAACCGACGACTGCAGCGAGGAGGTGAGGATGAGAAGTGTGAGAGGAAGAAAAAGAAGAGACGCGCCTGCAGTGATGAATGGGACGGAGGAGCGCCATTTGAGCCCCCAGGGCCGCTTGGAGGACCTGGTGAGGGTAGAAGGGAGGACCATAGAGAAGAATCTGACGACTCGGTCGACCAACGCACACATTTATAAGAATATGTATTACGTGATGGCTCATATTCTTGCCCCGGTCAGTAACCGCTCACACCGACATCCGTCCATGCCAGAACTACCCGGTTAGTCGCACCGCCTTGCTCTGATCCGTACTCAACTCCGATAGAGGTCGAACGTGCTGCAAACCTCGTCAGGTCTATCGCCATTGGAAAGCTTATCCTACGCGTACTTACTTTTCAGGACAACCTCGTGTTCTCAGGTCTCACCCACCACGAGTTTGTGCGTATCCGTTCTCTCGCATGCGTCCGCCACTTATTCTTGGCAAATGCACAGGCCAGGGAACTTACTGGGCGTACAGTACACATACAGCAGTGATCATTATCTCCTGTAGGAAAGTGTCTCTATATCCAGCTCGATGGAACTGGCAGAATCCCTGTCCTCCACTTTGGCATGACGGGCATGCTCAAGGTTCGTACTTCCTTTGTCCACTCGTCCTCGTTGTCAATCCCACTAGGTGCGGGGCTGCTCAGCTCCGCAGTATAAATCTATGGGACTTGATCTTTCCGACGGCTGGCCTCCGCGATTTGTAAAGGTTTGTCCGGATTTCCTATCCTATCCTCCCCATCTCAGATTCTGCACCGCTCCAGTTTATCCTCTTCATCCAACAAAACGATTCCACCGGTACCTTGACAGAGCTCGCATTCTGCGATGCTCGTCGTCTCGGTCGTGTTCGCATGGTTTCTTCTCCCCTATCGGAGCCCCCCATTTCGGAACTTGGCTTCGATCCAATTTTATCCATGCCCTCTCTCCGAGATTTTCGAAACACCGTCTCGAAGAGATCTTGTCCAATTAAAGCTCTCCTGTTAGATCAGTCCTTCAGTGCCGGCGTCGGAAACTATCTTGCAGGTCTCACATCTCCTTTTATTGATTTTTTTCGCACAGGCTTATCCCTCGTTGCTGACTCTCACTGCTATGCTTAGATGAGATTTTATACCAGGCCCACGTGCATCCAGAGCAACGATCCAATACCCTAGACGACGCTCAAACCCTCGCCCTCCATCATCACATCGTTGACGTGTGTCGCATCGCTGTCGAAGCCAACGCAGACGACTCCAAGTACCCTAACCACTGGCTCTTTCACCATCGTTGGGTACGGCCTTCCTGATTTCTCCGACGCTTCTCACGCTGTCTAGGGCAAAGGCAAAAGAAAAAAGCCGACCATGGTCTTGGTAGCCTCGCTTCTTTTCGCTCCCAGCGCCAGCTGATCTCGTGTTTCTCACAGCCTTCGGGCGAACCTGCCACTGTCAAGTGGATATCCATCGGCGGACGGACCTCTGCCTACGTTGCCGAGGTCCAGAAACTCGTTCAAAGCCGTCATCAACTTCCTCGTGTAATCTCTCCGATTACATTTGATAGTTGGACCCGGTTAACTCTCTCCTTAGGATACGGTGAGCGGTGCTCAGGATTCAGATTCTGGACTCCGTCGCCCCAAGAGGCATCGCGGGGACACTACGTGAGGTGACATGCGCCGCGTCTTAAGTTTGTATAATATACCAAGTTTACGTTGGCTCGTGCGGGGAATTCGTCTACGGTTAAAGCTCATGACTGATAACTCAATCACAAGGTTTTTAGCGCCTTAGTGAAAGGAAATTATAGAATCTCATTCAAACAGGGGTCACAATATACGATAGTGGGGCGACTATACGCAGCCCAGCAATCTCTACTGAGTACATTGTTACGCAGAAATGGGAGAGCATGAGCGAGCATAGAACCAATCACGATGTCACTGAAAATTGGAATTAGTGACGATCACCTGTCAGAAGAGTAAATAAACTCACTATAACTAGCAGGGTCAATGTGATCAGGTAGCTCAGGTACTGCGACTTCGAACCGAGATTGAATGGCGGCCATGACCTGCTGGTCACTCTCGCTCGACACAAACGTGATAGCAAGACCCTTGGTACCGAACCGACCTGCACGACCAACACGATGGAGATAGTTATCTGCATCAGGAGGGCAGTCGTAATTGACGACGATATTGACTCGTTCAACGTCAATTCCACGACCAAAAATATCAGTGGCAACGAGTATTCGCTTCTCGAAAGCCTTGAAGGCGGTATAACGTTTAATCCTTATTATGATGTTAGTAAGCAGCCAGGCAGAACCTCTGGATAAACTAACCGCTCTTCCTGTGTAAGACCAGAATGAATACTAATGCTAGGGAAGTTGCACGACACTAGTAGCTTGTCCAGCTCAATAGCCCGTGCAACCGACTTGACAAAGATGACGACCTGACAGAAAATAAGACAACTACAAAAAAAAAAAAATTAATGCTTGCTTGGTTGAACTCTAATGTATCCAACAACTCGTTCAACTTCCGGTTCTTGGCGTTCTCCTCGAGCTTGATATAGTGCTGTTGCAAACCATGCAATGTCAGTTTTGTCTCGTCATCAACGAATATTTCAAGTGGCTACGTTCCAACGTCAGCAAACATCTTTTACTCATCCATAAAGACTCACGTTCGCCATGAATTTTTTGCAGGTGATACGGATTTCCTTCGACAACGTGGCGCTGAACATCATGACCTGCTTGTGGTGGGGGGTTGCGCGGAAGATTTCTTGAACATCCCTACGCATGTCTATGCAGTAAAGAAAGGGCGGAGGATAGCGGTTAGATCGCGTTTGCATTTCGGGTCGAGCGAGAAAAGAAAAAACTCAAAAAACACGGAAGGATGTGTAAGCGCCAAACACAAGTTGGGAGAAAGTCAATGTTCAACTTTCGCCTGCAGCGAGAGCAGGAATCGGCAGCGGACCCGTGATGTTCTTCATCATGCAAAGGCTCTCAACAACTCGGCAACCCAGCGATGAACCCATAACCATGCTTCAACACCAATTCCAAGTGGCGCCCATGGCACTTGCCCACATTGGCACTGTGACGTTGAGTATGGCGACAAGAACTTCGTTCACCGGTGGCGGAGACCGGTGTAGTGGGCGCAAATGTTTAATGGCGCAGTATTCGCAAGACAGGCAGCCGAAACTGAAGGGCGGAAACTAACCAAGCTGCTCTAGCATTTTGTCGCACTCGTCCAAAGTGAAGTGTTTGACATTCTTCGCACCCAGAATCTTGTCTCGAGTAAGGGCGTTCAGGCGACCAGGCGTTGCTACAACGATGTGAGGGCACCGGTTTTTGTCACGAAGAATTTCCGCGTCCTTCTGTACGGGAGTTCCGCCATAAAAGGTGTGAACCCGTACGTCAGGCATGTACTTTGCGAACCGCATGTACTCGTTCTTGATTTGAAAAGCAAGTTCGCGAGTATGGCACAGGACGATCACGGAAACCTCGCCGTTCACGGGTTCCAATTGCTGCAATGTCGCAAGCACGAAGACCGCGGTCTTGCCGTGCCCTGACTTTGCCTGACAAAGGACGTCCATCCCCAGAACGGCTTGTGGAATGCATTCTTGTTGAACTGTTGACGAATGACAATGAGTTCGGGTATAACGCCGTTCAAACAGCGATAGAAATACCTTCCGAAGGATGTTCGAACCCAAGATCACTGATAGCTCTCAGAAGTTCTGGCTTTAACAAGAAGTCCCTGAGAAAAAAAGGTCAGGTAAAAAGGCGCGATGAGAAAAGAGAGGAAGCTGACCTGAAACCGGTCGAGTGTATTCCCGAGAAGTTTTTCTTGTCTTTCTCGACCTCGCCATCTGCAGCTGCCGAAGTGGCGGCGCCATTCGTGGGTGCAGCGGCACCGTTGGGGACAACGTCGTCTTCATCTTCGTAGTTGACGAGTTCCTCATTGTCGTGCGACATTGTGACTGAATAGTATTGAGTATTAACCGGTGCGTAGGGTTGTACTGAAGCTAAGCAGGAGGTGGTCGAGGAGAGAGCCAAGAAAACAAATTTGTGGCGCGGTCAAACAGGTTGTTGGTTGGCTGCTGACTAATGGAGCAAACATCTCGGTCTTACTTAAGCTCGGGTGCGCACGGGCCCTCAATGTTGCGCTCGAACACGACACCGTCGACGATCCCAACACCCGAAGCGAACCTGCAGAGATGCAGCTCCGTTAGCTCGGCGTTGTTGTGCGTGCAGTTCTCGATTTTTTCTGAGCCGTCGAACTGTTACGTACCCACACCTCGTTTTTCAGTCTGCACTCCCATATAGCGTTCATTGAGGCTTTTTAGAATACACCTCACTCGGACGCCGGTTGGACAACCATTGTCGCTTCGTGGTAATAAGGCGACTACATCCCGTCTCTACCTGTAGCTTTTTGCTCTCCGGCCTGAGAACACAGGAAACAATCCCAGACAAGCTGTGGCTTCTCTTTCCGATCATCTCCACAAGGCTAGTATAAAAACTGGTGTGTGTGGGGTGATGCGTCACAAGTCAAGACACAAAATGCCCACCTATCCATTCTGGTGAGTATTTCCAAACGCCATTTAGGAACTTTGCTCACACCATTCTGTGTAGGCTCGGCGGTAAGCTCACTGCTCGTCGTTTATGCATACGAGACTAATACCTCAATTCCAGGCGTTGCCGCTTCCAGTAGGTCATCCACTCAGGCCTGTACTTTGGCTTACACATCGTGTTATAGTGGCAGCTTGCTTCACGCATCCCCTAGATTTGACCAAAGTGTCGGTGACATCGATTTTTGAAAGAGAACATGGTTGGTAAATGACCCTACAGCCGTATGCAAACCCTCGGCCCATCTGTGCCGCATCCGTCTATGCTGGGAACGATCCGGACTTCACTATCCGAGAATGGTCTACGTAGCGTTTACACCGGCCTTTCTGCGTCATTGCTTCGGCAGATGACATATTCGCTTGTCCGCATTGGAAGCTATGAGGAAATGAAACGACGCATGTCTGAAAACGGAAAACCTTCTACTGCCAAGCTCCTTTTGGCTGCTACTGTTGCTGGTGGCTTGGGAGGAATTGCAGGAAATCCTGCAGACATTATGCTCGTGCGCATGACAAGTGACTCGCTAAGACCCCCTGAAAAGCAATACGGGTACCGTAACGCCCTGACGGGCCTCACGACCCTTGTGAAAAGTGAGGGCATCAAAGGCCTCAGTAGAGGTCTCGGAACCAACGCGGTGAGCACGCACACCGTGAACAAGTGATGCAATGGGTCGAATATATACATTTTCAGGCACGTGCAGCCTTAATGAATGTAAGTTCCTATCTTCTCTAGAAACGACATGTAACACGTTCTTTTAATAGCCGTCCCAAGTGGGGTCGTAAGTCGACCATCAGATTTTCTTTTGCATCAACTTAGAATCTCAACTAATTACAGCTATGATTTCTTCAAGACGACTCTACTTCGCCATCGAATACCCTTAGTGGATTATCAATTTCACGACGGTTTCTTTTTGCATGTCATCGCTAGTCTGGCCGCTGGTACCTGTGGCACAAGTTCGTCGTCCTCGACTGATGTATTCTCCCCTGACACTAAATGCAGCTGTCACCTCACCCGCTGACGTCATAAGGACAAGAATAATGGGTTCGGTAAGATATCTTACCTATATACGTTAGTTCTCTACTGATACCAATACTAAAGTCGGGGAGCGCTGGCCCCCTGCAAGTTCTAGTGAAATCACTCCGCGAAGAAGGCCTCACGTTCATGTTTAAAGGTTGGACACCTGCCTTCATGAGACTCGGACCGAACACGGTTCTCATGTTTGTCTTCTTCGAAGTGAGTCTTGCACAGCTTCTTCGGGATTGTTAACTTGATCGACGTGTGTAGCAACTAAAGCAAGGCTGGTCTCATTTTACACACTCTTAACGGGATACCTCGATGCTGTTTGTTATCGTGGGGGATTTATACCCAATCTTCTATCCCATTAACATATGTATACTTTCTCGCACTCGCTCTGGTCAGATACATAAAGATTCCACATGCCATCGCCATCACGCGTAACACCATGGTATGTTCATAGACAAAGCATATCCTATCGTAGAGTGCCAAGTAGAGCAAACAAATAAAATTGCAGAAATCTCTAATCAATTTCCCGCTCAAAGGGGCTCGTAGCCCGTTTTCGGAATCACTCGCCGAGATCATCTAATACTAAGTTGGCATCCCAGTCTTTGCATGCGAAAAGCATGTGGTGAGTACGTATTTTCACACTCAGAATCAGTCCGGTTATAACATTGTCACTGGCGCTCGCAGATGCCGTTCTTCAGATTAATTATGTTGGTGATGGCGGAGTTGTACCCATCACCATTTCTCTCGCATGGTTTTCAAACGTTCTGGTGACCAGTTTCTGTCGCTCACATCTTATCATGAACTAGATAATTCTTCAAGAACTTCTTCCTAAGTTCAAATGTACTCGAACGACGAGAGCCATATTGGAATGATTCCCAGAACTTTTATCCTGGTTTCGGGTCATATTCCTTTGGATCAGTACACGGCTTCAACACCAACAAAATCTTTCGGAGAGTTAGTTGAAATTCACATTTCCAGTGGAACAGCTTACTTCTCATTCAAGACCCATTCGATATCCACAGTATCGCCTGCACCATACCACTTGATTGCAGGCAGGTGTTCTTTTCTTTCGAAAGTTCGTCCCCCCGTATCTGCTGCAATTTTAAGCAAATGTTTGGGTATGTTCCATATTTCCATTTTGCCAACACCGTTCTTCCTAGCGGCTTCTTGAATCTTATGAAGAAGGTCCGGGAAATCCGATTCCGTCGCACTGATTCGGGTGACGATCAGAGTCGGAGGCAATGGGCGCACGTCGATCGACCATGTCGCATAAGCTGGCTTGTCAGTATTAGCTGTTTTCTTCTCTACCCCCCAGACATCCATGGATACGATGTCATCCGCAGCGAACATGGAACGGAAGATGTGGAAAGACCCAACACCTTCGTCAGGAAGGTACGACACAAACGCCCTGGGCCTCTCGGTGTGATAGTCTGGGCTTGACTCGGGTAAATTCTTCATCATACGTCGGATGAACTCGGCATCTTTCTTCCAAAGAGCATCAAGATCAGGGTATTTAAGCCATGTCCAATCGTCGTCCGCGTTGCACTTCTGAATCTCTGTCTGCTGAGGAACCTTCCAGACGGTCGAGATAGGGCCTCTTGCTTCCCACCCACCAGCTTTCTCAATCCCAGGACCAGCCTGCTTGTAGAACTCTTCTCCGACGTCGCTGTAAAGAATGGAAAATAGCCCGTTCCCGGCCTCTGCCACTACGGGCGGTGCGGTACCCCATTCAACTGGGAACTGTGGCAAGTTGTATTCCGATGTCCTTCCCGAGGTGACCCAGTGCAGGAGG
This sequence comes from Solioccasus polychromus, assembly GCA_038090335.1. Lineage (NCBI taxonomy): Eukaryota > Fungi > Basidiomycota > Agaricomycetes > Boletales > Boletaceae > Solioccasus > Solioccasus polychromus. Next base: position 5,358 of record JBBPMM010000196.1, on the reverse strand, counting down.
CGCATCATATGAGAGGCGTATCCTTTTCCCCGCTTATGTGGCGGAGTGAAGACACTCGCGGCCCCATAGCATGTAACTTCTTTCACTTCTTTCGAACCCGGGTATCGGACGAGCCCGTGTCGTTTATATCTGTAAGGTGATATCGATGCTACATCTTCTAATCGAGAAGCGAGATGTACTGACGTCTCACAGGAGCACACAAAGTCAATGGTGTGTGGGTCATCTCGAGGTGCCAATACCCTAATCAGAAGTTCGTGTCTTGATCAATGCCTGGTCATTGTGCAAGACGTGGATAGGCGTACCAAGTTATCATGCGGGAGTTGGCGGCGTGCTCCATGGTGTCCATTTGAGCATCACGTTCGAGAAACTGCTCCTCGGTCAGCTGACCTCCCCATTGAGGCCATGTTCGCTTTCGTGCCTCGACTACTTGCGCTGGAGTGGCAGGAAATAATGTGAGTGATGCTAGCTCTGATCGAGCCATGTCGGACACCGATAACAAACTATAATGACCACCGACTGACTATGCACCTTTTATCGAGAGAGGACGAGCTCTCAGACCCAATATTTTGTTCCCAGAAGGGGCTCACATGACCAAAAACGCATCTGATGTCGCGGAAGAGAAAAAACTACCCGCCATAGTTATAGATACTTGGTTAGAAAGCAGTATCTCCTCAAGCAGAGTAGCACTTGCTCGTTGTTGAGCGACGTATACCTGCTGACAATGTCACGAGTTACGCCTGTAATCCTGGTTGCTTCAATGAATCATGTTTCAGGGGCATCTGTCAGCACCTGATAACAGCCATGTAGCGGCCTTCAAACTCTCAGTTTTTTATTTTAAAGTCTGGGAATTGGTTCCGGACAATGTGACCTGATTGAGTCAGCGTGATGGGAGGCGGGAGGCCGATGCTGGCTTGATCAAGGTGACAAAGATACACCGTATCCTTACCGACGAGCCACATCAGCAATATGCTCACCAGTGAAGCGTCATTGTTTCGGTGGATGACATATTCGCTTGTCCGCATTGGAAGCCACGAGGAAATGAAACGACGCGTGTCCGAAAACGGCAAACCTTCTACTGCTAAGCTCCTTTTGGCTGCTACTGTTGCTGGTGGCTTGGGAGGAATTGCAGGAAATCCTGCAGACATTATGCTCGTGCGCATGACAAGTGACTCGTTAAAACCCCCTGAAAAGCAATATGGGTACCATAACGCCCTGACGGGCCTCACGACCCTTGTGAAAAGCGAGGGCATCAAAGGTCTCAGTAGAGGTCTCGGAACCAACGCGGTGAGTATGCACACCGTGAACAAGTGATGCAATGGGTTGAATATATACGTTTTCAGGAACGTGCAGCCTTAATGAATGTGAGTTCCTTTTGCATCAACTTGGAACCTCAACCGATTACAGCTATGATTTCTTCAAGACTCTACCTCTCCATCAAATACTCTTAGTGGATTATCAATTTCACGACGGTTTCTTTTTGCATGTGGTCGCTAGTCTGGCCGCTTGTACCTGTGGTACAAGCTCGTCGTCCTCAACTGGTGTATTCTCCGCTGACACTAAATGCAGCTGTCACCTCACCCGCTAAGGACAAGAATAGTGGGTTCGGTGAGATATACGTTGGTTCTCTACTGATATAATACTAAAGTCGGGGAGCGCTGGCCCTCTGCAAGTTCTAGTAAAATCGCTCCGCGAAGAAGGTCTCATGTTCACGTTTAAAGATTGGACACCTGCCTTCATGAGACTCGGGCTGAACACGGTTCTCATGTTTGTCTTCTTCGAAGTGAGTCTTATATAGCTTCTTCGGGATTGTTAACTTGATCGACGTGCATAGCAACTAAAGCAAGGCTGGTCTCATTTTACACGCTCTTGACGGGATACCTCAGTGCTGTTTGCTATCTTGGGGGATTTATACCCAACCTTCCATCCCATTAACATGTGTATGCTCTCTCGCGCTCTGGTCAGATATCACATGCCATTGCCATCGCGCGTAACACCATGGTATGTTCATAGATAAAGCATATCCTGTCGTTGATGCTTCGTTCGTACCAAGTAGAGCAAACGAATAAAATTGCAGAGATCTCTAATCAGATTCCCGCTCGTTGGGGCTTGTAGCTCGCTTTCGGAATCACTCGCCGAGATCATCCATACTAAGTTGGCATCCCAGTCTTTGCATGCGATAAGTATGTGGTAAGCACGTATCTTCACACTCTGAATCGATCCAGTTATAGCATTGTCATCGGTGCTCACAGATGCCGTTCTTCAGATTAATTATGTTGGTGATGGCGGAGTTGTACCCATCGCCATTTCTCTTGCATGGTTTTCAAATGTTCTGGTGATCGGTTTCTGTCCCTCACTTCTTATCATAAACCAGATAATTCTTTCAAGGACTGCTTCCTAAGTTCAGATGTACTCGAGCGACGAGAGTCATAAGGAAATGGTTCCCAGAAATTTAATCCTATCCAGGTCACAATGTTCCTCTGGATCAGTACACGACTTCAACACCAACAAAATCTTTCAGAGAGTCAGCTGAAATTTACATTTCCAGCGGGACAGCTTACTTCTCACTCAAGACCCATTCGATATCCACAGTATCGCCTGCACCATACCACTTGATGGAAGGCAGGTTTTTTTCTCTTTCGAAAGTTCGTCCTCCTGTATCTGCTGCAATTTCAAGCAAATGTTTGGGTATGTTTTCCATTTTGTCAACACCGCTCTTCCCAGCGACTTTTTGAATCCTATGAAGAAGGTCCGGGAAATCCGATTCCGTCGCACTGATTCGGGTGACGATCAGGGTTGGAGGCAATGGGCGCACGTCGATCGACCATGTCGCATAAGTTGGCTTGTCAGTATTAGCGGTTTTCTTCTCCACCCCCCAGACGTCCATGGATACGATGTCATCCGCAGCGAACATGGAGCGGAAGATGTGGAAAGACCCAACGCCTTCGTCGGGAAGGTACGACACAAATGCCTTGGGCCTCTCGGTGTGATAGTCCAGGCTTGACTCGGGTAAATTCTTCATCATACGTCGGATGAACTCAGCGTCTTTTTTCCAAAAAGCACCAAGGTCAGCATATTTAAGCCATGTCCAATCGTCGTCTGTGTTGCACTTCTGAATCTCTGTCTGCTGGGGAATCTTCCAGACAGTCGAGATATGGTCTCTTGCTTCCCACCCGCCAGCTTTCTCGACCCCAGGACCAGCCTGCTTGTAGAACTCTTCTCCAACACTGCTGTAAAGGATGGAAAATAGTCCGTTCCCAGCCTCTACCACTATGGGTGGTGCGGTGCCCCATTCAACTGGGAACTGTGGCAAGTTGTATTCCGATGTCCTTCCCGAGGTGGCCCAGTGCAAGAGACGCATCATATGGGAGGCGTATCCTTTCCCCCGCTTATGTGGCGGGGTGAAGACATATGCGACCCCATAGCATGTAACTTCTTTCACTTCATTTGAACCCAGGTATCGGACGAGCCCGTGTCGTTTATATCTGTAAAGTGATATCAATGCTACATCTTCTAATCAAGAAGCGAGATGCACTGACGTCTCACAGGAGCACATAAAGTCAATGGTGTGTGGGTCATCTCGAGGTGCCAATACCCTGACCAGAAGTTCGTGTTTCAATCAATGCCAGGTCATTGTGCAAGATGTGGATAGGCGTACCAAGTTATCATGCGGGAGTTGGCGGCATGCTCCATAGTGTCCATTTGAGCATTACGTTCGAGAAACTGCTCCTCGGTGAGATGGCCTCCCCACTGAGACCACGCTCGTTTTCGTGCCTCGACTACTTGAGCTGGAGTGGCAGAAAATAGTGTGAGTGATGCTAGCTCCAATCGAGCCATGTCGGAGACCGATAATGAGCTATAATGATCACTAGCTGATTATGCATCTTTTATCGAGAGGACGAGCTCACAGACCCGATATTTTGTTCCCAGGAGGGGCTCACATGACCAAAAACGCATCTGAGTCGCGGAAGAGAAAAAACTACCCGCTATAGTTATAGATACTTGGTTAGAAAGCAGTATCTCCTCGAGCAGAGCACTTGTTCGTTGTTGAGCGACGTATACCTGCCGACAATGTCGCAAGTTACTTCGAGGCCAGCTTGTAATCCTGGTCGCTTCAGTGAATCATATTTCAGGGGCTATCTGTCAGTACCTGGTGACAGCCATGTAGCGGCCTTTAAACTCTCAGTTTTTTATTTTAAGTCTGGGAATTGGTTCCAGACAATGTGACCTGATTGAATCAGCGTGATGAGAGGTGTGAGGACGATGTTAGCTTGATCGGGGTGACAAAGTTGCATCGTATCCCTACCGACGAGCCACAACAGCAACACACTCATCGGTGAACAGTAGACGTAGGCGTTCTGTCACACAGTCGTGGCTCGAAGTTCGGCATTATGGCGGAACCTACGATACGCTCTTGATATTATGTACCATTTCCCCGTCAACACCAACAAAATCTACGGGCTGTCATATAACATTTGTAAAAACAACAGTGAACTTACTTCTCATTAAAGACCCGTTTTATATCTGCTGCTCCTCCCTCACCATACCATTTCAAGGCGGCAAGGCGGGATTTCCTCTCAAAAGTCTTATCTCCTGTCATCTCCACGCCCCCCAGGAAATATGAGGGCATATTCCATACTTCCATTCTCCCCGTGATCTCTGGCCACTTCATGATTAGCATGGAAAAATTTGCTCATGTTGCACTCAGTCGAGTGATAACAAGTACGGGGGGAGGGGATTGGTGTCAATTGACCATGTTGCGTAGATTGGTTGATCGGTATAGGTTTCCTTCTTTTCTATTCCCCAAAAGTCCATGGCCACTAGACCGTCGAGAGCAAGCATGGACCGGAAAATACCCAATACCTGCGTCAGGAACGCGTGTTGCAAATGCTTTTGGTCTCCCAGTGTGGTAGTCAGAGCGTGACTCGGCATCGTACGTCCGACAGGGTGAACATCCTTCAGCCAGAACGCATCTAGGTCTTCATTCTTGAGCCACGACCATTCGTCGTCTGTACTTACCTGTCGAATCCTTCCCTCTTCCGGGATAGTCGATACTGGGTCCACCTACTCGATTTATTGATCCCGGGGCCGGCTCCCTCGTAGAATCTATCCCCCAAGGCACTGTATAAGATCGAAAAAAAAAACCTTCTCCAATCTCAGGAGGTGGGGTACCTCATTCTTCTAGGAAGGTGTGTACGGAAGCATAAGGTAACCTCTCGAGCCGTCGTTGCGAACAAGCCCCTTCCGTTTACGTCTGGCAAGCGTGTGTGGGATCAGTCTAGCCGACTTGGTCGACCCGACGACCAGGATACCAACGTTTCACAAGGGCTCGCGAAACCAAGAGTCAGGACCCTGGATTGT
>JBBPMM010000195.1:0-45194 GCA_038090335.1 Solioccasus polychromus | reverse complement strand
AGGATGTACATATTTTCAAACTCAGATGACATTTTTATATGTGTATCTTTGTTTATATGACCAAACAATGGCAAATATCACATGGTTTCATATAATAACCATATGATAAATCAAAAGTGAAAAAAGCATTGCAATGGTATGGCTGAATTAAACTGTTTATAACTTCACAACCCTTGAACCAAATCACATGATCCTGGGAGCAACTTTGTAGCCAAGAGTATATACTATCTTTTATACCACCAAAGCTAGATGATATTTTTAAGTGTGTTTGCAGTGCGCTTCACACACTGCATCAGGGTTAAACATTGCAATGCTTTTTGGAGTCACTGTAGGTCTCGAGGGTTTGATTGGTTTGTTCTGTCTCCCAATCAGTTTGAGGATGGTAGGCAGTAGAGAGTCATAGGTCATATCCTAGGAGTCAGGAGAGCTCTCGTGTGAACGCCAAGGTGAATTGGGGTCCTCTGTCAGATATGACAGATGAGTGGAGTCCAAATCTAGGAAAGACTTTTTCTAAAAAGAGTTGGGCAACACCTTTGGCATCGATGTTTTGGAACAAGGAGTGAAAATTACCCCCTTCATAAGGCTGTGGTCGACCACAACCAGAATAGAATCAAAACCCCGCACTCAGGGAAGATTGGTAATGAGGTTGACGGAGATTTGTTCGAATGGGCGGGAGGCAGCAGAGGGAATGGGAGACAAAGGAGGAATGGGAGACAAAGGAGAAATGGGAGACAAAGGAGGAATGGTCAGGTGAGTATTCACCTTGTTCTGTTGGCAGATGGCACAGCCGGAGACGAACCGGTGAACAAAGGTAGAGAGGCCAGGCCACCAAAAGTCACGAGCAATGAGGGTGTGAGTGCGGAAAATACTGCCATGACCCCCAGCAAAGGAGGAGTGGATGAAGGAGACTATGTCATGCTGGAGAGGCTCCGGGACATAAAGATGGTTATGGAAATAAAGTTTTCCATCAGTGAAAGACCAGTCCTGCAGGAAGGAACAAGGGAATAAGGGAGAGCCTTCCAAGGACTTCTCAATAGCATCAAGGACAAGAGGATTGGAGGAGGATGATTGGGTGATTTTCTTGGAGAGGGCAAGGTCGATGGTGCAGATGAAGACATCATTGGGAAGAAGGGTGACTGCCTGGTTGTCATTGGCTGTATCAATGTGATCATGGTGAGAGAGTGCATCAGCAGGGCCCATGTGAGAGCCCAGCTGATGAACAAAGTGGAGATCAAAGTCTTGGAGAAACAAGAGCTATTGGGCTTGATGCCAAGAAAGTTTCCACAGTTCCCAGAAATAAGACAAATTTTTATGATCGGTGAGGACCGTGATGGGAAAAGAAGTTCCCTGAAGGTAGTGATGCCATTCATAAAAGGCATGAATAATGGCAAGCAATTCTCGATCATAGATGTCATAGTTTCATTCGGCAGGGGACAAGGTTTTGGACAGATAAGCATAGGGGTGAAGATTGCCATTTGCATCCTTCTGCATAAGGACACTGCCAGTGGCTACAAGAGAGGTGTTGGTCATGAGGAAGAAGGGGGAAGTGGTATCTGGAAGGCGAAGGATGGGGGTGGACATAAAGATCCATTGAAGGGTACAAAAGGTGGCTTCTTGGGAGTTGGACCATTGCCACGAAGTCGACTTTTTGGTAAGGTCGATGAGGGGTTGGGCAATGGTAGAGAAATTAGCGATAAATTTCCAATAGAAGTTGCAGAACCCTAGAAAAGATCACACAGCCTTAACTGTTGTGGGAGGTTGCCATTCCTGAATGGCCTTCAACTTTGTTGGGTCCATTGATGCCTGATGGTGGCCAATGACCATGCTGAGATATTCCACCTCTGCAACATCAAAAGAACATTTGGAGATCTTTAAAGAAAGATGAAGATCTTTGAGCCATTGAAGGACACATTTCATTCAAGCCATATGCTCATCAGGATCAGAGGAATGAATCAGGATATCATCCATGTAGATGACCACCCATCCTTCAGAGATGAGGTCCTGAAACCCATTGTTCATGAATGCTTGGAACATGGCAGGGGAGTTACATAACCCAAAGAACATGACTGTAGGTTCAAAGAGACCAAATGGTGTAATGAATGCAGCTTTCCATCGATCTTCTGGTTTGATGAGGACATTGTTGTATCCCCACCATACATCGAACTTGGTGAAGATGGTCGAGTCTTTTAACTTATCCAGGAGATCAGAGATGAGGGGGAGGGGGTAAGCGTTCTTGACTGTATGTGAATTGAGATATCTATAATCCTGACAGGGTCATAAAGAACTGTCCTTTTTGGGTATGAAGAAGAAAGGAGATGCCTGAGGAGACTTGGATGGTACAATTCATATGGTTCGAAGGTGTTCATTGATGAATTCTTTACATGATTCCATTTCCTTGGGGTTCAGAGGATAGACTTTAGTGACTTTTGGGACAAAAGAGTTGTCGAGGTCTATTCCATGATCAAAAGGTCAGGAAGGGGGGAGGAGATCATGAGTCTTTTCTTTGAATATTGAAGCATATTCTGTATACTCTGGGGGAAGGACTTTTTCTTTCTTCGGTGCTGCAATGGCAGCTTCGGTGGCAATAGTGGTCTTTCATAATGACTCTACCAGGTATCATTGTTCCAGAGCTTCTCCTTCAGCATTATGATTTTCAGGTAAAGTGGGAATAGTGACCACCCAGTTCGTCCAGTCGATCTTGGGATTTACTTTAGTAAACCAAGGGATTCCAAGAATCGCCTGATCTTCCCTGCAGTTCAGTACAAGGAAATGGACAACTTCTTCTCATCCTGCTATATTAGTGGCCAGGAAGGTTTCTTTTCAAACAAACCCTCCTTTATTGGCAGACCCATTGGCATTAGAAGCTTTTATTGGGGAGGGAAGCTGTCTGGTGGGGAGTTGATACTTTGTGATAGTGATTGGGTCAATAAAATTTTCAGTGGCTCCAGAGTCAAGAAGAGCCTTTATTTTAGCGGTTTTCATTCCATGAGAAAGAGAGATGGGAATGTGAATAGATTTTTCTTTCTTACTAGTACAAATGATAGGAGTGGAATGTTCGGGAGGAGAAGACACTGACACTTTCCTCCATTCTAAAAACCCTGGATCCTTTCATCTAGGGACATCTTAGAAACCCTTTCCCCGTCTTCTTCAAAGCATGCCTTCAAAACTCGGACAAGTTCGGTATGATCCACCTTCCATCCTTCTAGAACCTTCAGGTACTTGTCTAGATCAGAAGATGGGGGAGGTTCTGGTGCTTTAGGTGCTTCAGGAGTGGAGATGGTTGCAGCCCTGATTTGGTTCCTAAAGGGGTTATTGGATCATACTGGGGTCGATCCTTCCGCCTTCTTATTGTCTCGAGGGTGATTACAAGTGGTGCAGCCCTTCTTATGGCAAATGAAGCAGTGCCCCTCCTGGATGTGGCGAGCTTTTTCGACAGGGGAGAGTCGAATAGCATTGACTTCCATGGCATTAGGATCCTTTCTGTCGTTAGAGAAGTTTCTCCACCCTAAACCCTTATGCATATCCTTGATACACTCCTGTTGTGCATTAAACTTGCTAGCCTGCTCCATCCATCCTTGAAGCGTGGTGGGGACTGCTGCCATGGAGAGGATATTGGTGGTGATCTTTTTGTCCAGTCCTCTCCTGAAGTATTCAATAAGGGCTTCTTCGTCAGCGAGTCCAGTCTGAGCAGCAGCAAGAGAGAAGTCTGCAACATATTTAGCGAATCCATCCTTATCTTTGGTGTTCTGGGTAAGATTGCAGATGGTTTGTCATGCTTTACTGGCAGTGTCATAAGGGAAGAAGGTTTTAGCAAAGTCAGCAGCCATGATATTGAAGGTTTGATGGTCATTGGGAATAGTAGGACTTTCCAAATGGTAGAACCAACCTTCTGAGAAAACCTTTCCCCTCCCTTTACTCATTTTATTAAGAGTAGTAAGCATCATTGCCCTATCGTCATAGAGGTCACTGTTCATCTTGAAGTATGCTTTCATAGCGAGCATCCAGCGCACCGTGTCCTTGGATTTGCCCAAGAAGTCATCGGGGAGTCCGGCTTTAAGTTTCATAGCTTTGGCCATAGCCTCTCTTCGTCATTTGAGATATTTGGCTACCTTTTGGGCTTCTTCAGCTTCTATGGCACATCTCTGTTCTCAAGAAGCTTCTACTCTTCTCTGGATCTCTTCTTCATCAAGTCCTTCCTTGGCGAGTCATTGAGCAAGACTATGGTCTTGGTCGTTGTCGAACTCCTGCTCCCTGTTATGCTGAGGCTAATAACTCAGCTAGTAGCTGATGTGATAGAATCTGTGGTAAACTCTTATCCGTCATTGAGGTAATCCCAAGATTATTAAGACTATAGTCGTGTCCTTCCAAGTGAGAATGTCTACCCTTCCCAAGGGTATCTCCTGTGCGATAGTAGCAAAGAAGATGAAGATCTGGTGACATACCCCTCTCCGTGTAATGATGGAGACTTCTAAACAAGAGTACTGGATGATGGGAATGATGGGAAATCTTGCTCGAAGGCAGCCTGCTGGTTACTAGGCTTGGATTGCGTAGAACTAGCTAAGGTACACAGATAAGGAGTCTACACTACTTATAGGTAGCGAGACTGCACACAGACCAGGGGAAAAAAGGAAACTATCTAGAATGTTCCGGAGAATGAAGACTATAACAGGAAACCCTTAGCTCCAGTGCTACAAGGTGAAATCAGAAATGGAAGGAATAGGAATGCAACTCGGAAAAGGTAGGAAAGTATATGGAAGAAGTAGGAAGAAAGGAAAAGATAAGAGTAGGATTGCAACCGTAACATTACCCCCTTCATAGCCTTCTGCTCACTGAGCTGAATTATTCTCTCCTCCCGAAGAACTGTGCTCCTCTATAATCCATTCTGCGATAGGGGGATTGGTGGAAATATCTGGACAATGAGAAATCTTGTGACCAGGAGTTCCGCAACCGTCACAAGGGAGTCCTCTACAGAAACTCTGTTGGTGTCCCAGGGCCCAAAGAAAACACTTAGGGCAACAATATTGATGGCATTCCATGTACCAATGCCCCCATTGTTGACATTTGAAGCATTGTCTGGATCAAACAGGAGTATCAGGGAGAGTGTCCACGTCAATAGGATGAGAAGGGGTTCCAGGAGAAGGGGACTGGGGAGGTGGTGGAGGGGGAGTAGAGGGACAAGATGCCAGATGGTTGGGCAAGGGTTTTTTCCACTCTGGTTGAGGAGTCCATGTGGGTCTAGTGGGTTCTGGTATGAGTAAAGCGGGGGTATCATCATATGATGAGAGGCGTGGTTGTGCAGGGACAGAGTAAGGAGTGGGTCGATGACAAGGGCGGCAATGAGGTCTGCAAGTGGGAGCTGAGGAAGGGGAAGTCAATGGTGGACTTGGAGAAGAAGTCGAGGTGAGAAGAAAGCAGGGTTCTATCCCGCTAGTGACGGTCAGGGGATATCCCTGATAACGAGTCTCCTCCGTGGGAGTAAGTCCATCAAGAAGAGATTGGAGGATAGGAATGGTGGAGGATGGAACACAATTCACAAAGAACCAGAAGCCTTCTTGATACAGGAGGTCCAAAAGATGATCCAGTGTCTGCTGGGTAGAGTGGTCGATGGCTCAAGTGAAAGCAGAGCTTGTGCCAGGGCAAGATCATTGAAAAAGGAGGTCAGTGGTGTAGATCTGATGGTACAAGCATACCATCGTCTGTAGGGAGGTAGCCTGACTCCAGAGGGGGTCGTGTTCAACACAGAAGAGGGGATGAGGGTCAGCGAGGATGGTGCCAAAAAGGATGTGGCAGTAGGAAACTGGGAGACATTCAGCATAGATGGGAAGAGATGACATGGTGATGAAGGTGATGGATGAATGGAGGTGTAATGTGGGATGGCGGAGTTTTAAAGATGTTGTTGAGTTTTATACTCCTTGAGTACCTCTGAGGCATTTCCCAAATTAGATTCTGGTTCCCAGGTGTTTTTGGCGGAAGAATACCCTTTCCATTTTACTAGGTATTGTCTCTGTCCTTGTGTTCCTTGGTGATTAAGGATGTCTTTGACTTCCCATTCTTCTTCTCCTTCTATCTCCTCGGATGGTGGTTTTAAGAAATTGGGTCTGTGTTCCGGTGTTTCCCAATAGGAAGACAACAGGGACATGTGGAAGCATTATGGATTTTCCAAGACGGAGGGAGATGGAGTTCATAGGCAAGAGGGGAGACAACCTTAGAAATCTCAAAGGGTCCTTCTCTTCGAGGGAGGAGCTTCTTGGATGTGTGATGGAAATGAAGATTTCATGCTTCCAGCCATACCTTATCTCCGACTTTCCATGGTTTGAACTTGAAAAAGGTTCATTCTTTCATGATCCAAGCAGAGTTCTCGTGAGCCACTAGGGCTTCCTTTCGTGCTTCTTTGAGAAGAGTAAGACGTTTTTCCAGGGCTGGGATAAACGTCTTTCCTAGGGGAGGGTATCCTCGGGGTTCATACCCAAACATCAGGAAGAATGGAGTCTTTTGTGTGGAAGAGTGGACGTTAGAATTGTGGGAGAACTCGGCAAGAGGTAATAAGTCTACCCATTTGTCAGGGTGACCTTCAGAGAAGATTCGCAGATATGTCTCTAGTGACTGGTTTGCTTGTTCGGTTTCCCCATCAGTCCGAGGATGATAAGCAGTGGAAAGGCGAAGGTCGTAGCCCAAGAGTTGAGATAATTCTCGGGTGAAAGCTGAGGCGAACTGAGGGCCACGATCAGAAATAACCGACGAATGGAGCCCAAAACAAGGGAAAACTTTTTCTAAGAATAGCTGCGCCACTCCCTCGGCATCAATGCCTTTTGTACAAGGAGTGAAAATTACCCCCTTCATAAGGCCATGGTCGACCATGACCAAAATAGAATCAAAGCCCTGAACAGGGGGAAGATCCGTGATAAGGTCAACGGATATCTGTTCAAACGGGTGGGAAGCAGTAGAGGGAATAGGTGAAAGGGGAGGGATGGTGGGGTGGATGTTAACCTTGTTCTGCTGGCAGGTAGCACAGCCAGAAACAAAGTGGCAAACAAAAGTAGAGAGACTGGGCCACCAAAAATCCCGAGCAATGAGGGCATGAGTGCAGAAGATACCTCTGTGACCTCCAGTAAAGGAAGAATAGATGGAGGAAATGATGTCATGACGAAGGGCTTCAGGAACATAGAGGCAATTGTGGAAATACAATTTCCCATCATTGAATGACCAATCTTGGATAGAGGAATGGGGGAATAGAGGGGAATCCTCAAAGGATTTAGTGATGGTGTCAAGGACTAAAGGATCAGAGGTAGAGGATTGAGCAATCTTATCTGCGAGGGTGAGATCGATGGAGTGTAGGAAGACGTCGTCAGGGAGTAAGGTGACTGCCTGATTGTCGTCTGCCATGTCAACATGATCTTTTTGAGAGAGAGCATCTGCAGGTCCCATCAGAGATCCTGGTTGATGGACAAATTGCAGATCAAAATCCTGCAGGAAGAGGAGCCAACATGCCTGCCAGTGGGAAAGTTTTTGTGGCTCACGGAAATAGGATAAGTTCTTGTGGTTGGTGAGGACAGTGACAGGGAGAGAGGTACCCTGAAGGTAATGTCGCCATTCATAGAGGGCATGGATGACAGCGAGCAATTTGCGATCATAGATGTCGTAGTTTCATTCTGCGGGAGATAGAGTCTTTGAAAGGTATGCGCAGGGATGTAGATCTCCATTGGTATCCTTTTGCATAAGGACTCCTCCAGTGGCGACAAGAGAGGCATCAGTCATCAGGAAAAAAGGGGAAGTAGTGTCTGGAAGACAAAGAACAGGAGCAGACATAAAGATCTGCTGAAGGGTATGGAAAGCAGACTCATGAGACATCAACCACTCCCAAATAGTCGATTTCTTGGTAAGATCAATAAGGGGTTGGGCAATGGTTGAGAAATTTGCAATAAATTTTCGATAGAAATTGCAAAACCCCAGAAATGACCTAACTGCTTTAATGGAGGTGGGTGGTTGCCACTCTTGAATGGCCTTCAGTTTAGTGGGATCCATGGATGCTTGGTGATGGCCGATGACCATTCCTAAATCTTCGACTTCAGCAACATCGAAAGAGCACTTAGAAATCTTTAAGGAGAGGTGAAGATCCTTAAGTCGCTGAAGGACCCTCTTCGTCCATTCCATATGTAGGACAGGGTCCGAAGAATGAATTAGGATATCATCCATATAAATGACCACCCACCCTTCTGAGATAAGGTCTCGGAAGCCATCATTCATGAATGCTTGAAATGTGGCGGGGGAGTTACATAGCCCAAAGAACATGACCATAGGTTCGAAAAGTCCAAACGGTGTGATAAAGGTGGCTTTCCACTGGTCTTCCGGTTTAATGAGGACGTTATTGTACCCCCAACATACGTCGAACTTGGTAAAGATTGTAGAGTCCTTCAACTTGTCCAATAGGTCAGAAATAAGGGGAAGGGGATAAGCGTTCTTGACTGTATGGGAGTTGAGGTATCTGTAATCTTGGCAAGGGCATAAAGAACCATCCTTCTTTGGTACAAAGAAGAAAGGGGACACCTGAGGGGACTTAGAGGGTATGATTCTACCAGTTCGAAGATGTTCATCGATGAACTCCTTACATGTCTCCATTTCTTTTGGATTTAAAGGGTAAGCTTTGGCTATCTTGGGGATGAAGGAATTATTGAGATCTATTCCATGATCAAAGGGTCAGGATGGAGGGAGTAGATCATGGGTTTTTTCTTCAAATACTGAGGTGTATTCCTTGTATTCAGGAGGTAAAACCTTGTCTTTCTTTGGTGCAGCAATGGCTGCTTGGGTAGCGATAGTGGTCTTTCGTAACAATTCTACTAGGTACCATTGTTCTAGAGCTTCTCCTTCCACATTGTCATTTTCAGAAAGGGTGGAGATGACCACAATGCGATTTGTCCAATCGATTTTCAGGTTTACCTTTGTAAACCAGGGGATCCCTAGAATAACTCGATCCCCTCTGCAATTTAATACTAAAAGGCAGATGGTTTCCTCTCATCCCACCATATTTATGGTGAGGAAGGTTTCTTTTCAGATAAACCCTCCTTTATTGATGGATCCATTGGCATTCGAGGCTTTGATAGGGGAAGGAAGTTGTCTGGTGGGGAACTGATACTTGGCAATGGTGATGGGGTCGATGAAGTTTTTCGTGGCCCCCAAGTCGATGAGGGCATTGATCTCAGTGGTTTTTGCTCCATGAGAAAGAGAGATGGGGATGCGAATAGATTTCTCTTTCTTACTAGTACAGATGATAGGAGCGGAATGTTCTGGAGGGGAAGACACTGATGCTTTCCTCTGTTCTAAAAACCCTGGATCCTTTCTTCGATAGACATCCTAGAGACTTTTTCTCCATCTTCTTCGAAGCATTCCTGGAGTACCCGTATGAGTTCCTTCTGATCTACCTTTCGTCCCTCAAGGATTTTTAGATATTTGTCTAGTTCCAAAGGTGGGGAAGATTCCAGTGTCTTAGGAGGATTGGGGATGATGACAGCTGTGGCTCTAGTCTGGTTCCTGAAGGGGTTATTGGATCGAATAGGAATGGATCCTTCCATTTTCTTGTCATCATGAGGATGGTTTTGAGTGGTGCAACCCTTCTTATGGCAGATAAAACACCGTCCTTCTCGAATGTGTCGAGCCTTTTCAACTGGGGAAAGTCAAATGGTGTCGACCTCCATGGTGTTAGGATCCTTCCTATCGTTGGAGAAATTCCTCCATCCTAAACCTTTACGCATATCTTTGATATGCTCTTGCTGTGCATTGAACTTACTGGCCTGGTCCATCCATCCTTGAAGCGTGGTGGGGACCGTAGCCATGGAGAGGATATTGGTGGTAATCTTCTTGTCTAATCCTCTCCCAAAATATTCGATGAGGGCTTCTTCATCAGCAAGTCCGGTCTGAGCAGCAGCTAGAGAGAAGTCGGCAACATATTTGGCGAAGCCATCCTTATCTTTGGTATTCTGTGTGAGGTTACAGATGGTTTGACAAGCCTTGCTGGCAGTATCAAAGGGGAAGAATGTCTTGGCAAAGTCGGCAGCCATGACATTAAAAGTTCGGTGATCATCTGGAATGTTAGGGCTTTCCAGGCGATAGAACCATCCTTCGGAGAAGACTTTCCCTCGTCCTTTACTCATTTTGTTAAGCATAGTGAGCATCATGGCTTTATCATTGTAGAGGTCACCGTTCATCTTGAAATACACTTTCATGGCGAGCATCCAGTGTACTGCATCTTCTGATTCTCCAGAGAAGTCGTCTGGGAGTCCAGCCTTGAGCTTGGTGGTTTTGGCCATTTCTTCCTTTCGTCGTTTAAGGTATTCAGTGGTTCTATGGGCTTCTTCTTCTTCTGCAAAAGCACGTCTCTGTTCTTGAGAAGCTTCTACTCTTCTCCTGACTGTTTTGTCGTCGTGTCCTTCTGTGGACAAACTTTGGGCAAGTCTAGTGTCTTGCTCATTGTCAAGCTCTTGCTCCCAGTCAACTTCCTGTTGTGGGTCTTGCTCAACATCGATGGGGGTCTCTCTGTGAGACAGCTCTGGGAGCAACATGGTTTGCTCAAGTGGGATGGAAGAAGAGGTAGCAGCAAAAGGGATGGAGTACGGGTTGTGGGGTTTCTTCTTCTTTTGGTAGGGCATGGGGTAAGTGGGACTATGAGAAGGGGTAATGATGGAAGAGGGGTTCCATCTGCTAGGTAGAGGACGGTGAGGAGGAGCTAGTTCTTTTGTTATGCTGAGGCTAATAACTCAGCTAGTAGCTGACATGATAGAATCTGTGGTAAACTCTTATCCGTCGTCGAGGTAATCCCAAGATTATTAAGACTATAGTCATGTCCTCCCAAGTGAGAATGTCTACCCTTCCCAAGGGTATCTCCTGTGCGATAGTAGCAAAGAAGATGAAGATCTGGTGACATACCCCTCTCCATGTAATGACAGAGGCTTCTAAACAAGAGTACTGGATGACAGGAATGATGGGAAATCTCGCTTGAAGGCAGCCTGCTGGTTACTAGGCTTGGATTGCGTAGAACTAGCTAAGGTACACAGATAAGGAGTCTACACTATTTATAGGTAGCGAGACTGCGCACAGACCAGGGGGAAAAAGGAAACTATCTAGAATGTTCCGGAGAATGAAGACTATAACAGGAAACCCTTAGCTCTGGTGCTACAAGGTGAAATCGGAAACGGAAGGAATAGGAATGCAACTCGGAAAAGGTAGGAAAGTATACGGAAGAAGTAGGAAGAAAGGAAAAGATAGGAGTAGGATTGCAACCATAACACTCCCAATCAACCTCCTGTTGTGGGTCTTGTTCGACGTCAATGGGAGTCTCCTCATGAGACAGGTCTGGGAGCGACGTGGTTCGCTCGAGTGGGATGGAAGAAGAGGCAGTGGCGAAGGGGATGGAGTAATGGTGGATGGGGGTTCCATCCACTTGAATAGAGGACGGTGAGTAGAGCTAGTTCTTTTGTTATGCTGAAGCTAGTAACTCAGCTAGTAACTGATGAGGTAGACCTGATGAAAGATGCTAATATGTCTTTGTGGTAACCCCAAGATGATCAGGACGAGAACAGTCGTCTCCCAATAGAGGGTATCGACACGAACCTGAGGGATCTCCTGCTGGACAGTAGCGAGGAAGATTATAAGCTGATAAGTTGTACCACAATGTACGATGAAGCCTCTTAAGGCCATAGACCAGAGTACTGGAATGATGATGGTCTCGCTCCTCCTGAGTGGCTTGCTGGTTACTAGACTTGGATTGTGTAGAACTAGCTAAGGTACATGAGTAGAAAGTCTGCCTATTTATAGGTAGAGGCATGGCGCACAGACCAAGAGAGGAAAAGGAAACTATCTAGAATGTTCCGGAGAATGATTGCTATAGTGGGTAACCCATAGCCCCAGTACTACAAGGTAAAACAGAAAAGGTTGGAAGAAGGAAAATATAGGAACAAAAGACAGAAGATATTGGAACTGGGCACAGAGGAGTTAGGAAGAAGAAAATAATAGATGTAACAGTAAAACTGTAACACTTTCATAGGGACTCAATGAGGTACTGTTGTTCAAGGGTGTCCCCTTCGGCATTTTGGTTGTCAGGGATATCAGGGATGTAGACTGTCTGAGTCTGCCAGTCTATCATTGGATTTACCTTGGACAACCAAGGGACTCCTAAGATGACCCTATCTTCTCTGCAATTGAGGATGAGGAAATGAATTACTTCTTCTCTATCCCCAATCTTCAGGACCAGTCGAGTCTCTTTTCAGATGAACCCTCCTTTGTTCTCCAACCTGTCGACATTAGATGCTTTAATAGGGGCACAAAGCCATTGGGTGGGGAACTGGTATTGAGTGATTGTCATTGGGTCTATGAAATTTTCCGTTGCCCCAGAGTCCAGTAGGGCTTGTAACTCAGCATTTTTTGCTTCATGGGATAAAGAGATGGGGATTCAAATCGATTTCTCTTTCCTATTGGTACAGATGACAGGAGCAGAACGTTCTGGAGGAGAAGACACTGATACTTCCCTCCGCTTTAAAAATCCAATTTTGCTAAGTTGATCTTTGCTACCTTCTCTTCCCCAGGTTCTCCTTCCTCTTCATAGCAGGCTTGGAGGACCCTAACCAAGTCCTTCTGATCCACTTTTTGTCCTTCGAGGACTTTAATATATCAGTCTAAATCTGAAGGTGGGGTTGGTTCCTTAGGGGTTTCAGTGGTGGCAATAGCGGCCCAAGTGGAGTTCCAGGGAAGGCAAGGAGGTCCTTGATTTCTGTCTCTCCCTCCTTTTGGATGATTCTTCACCATGCATCCTTGTTTGTGACAGATGAAGCATCGCCCTTCTCTAATATGGTGTGCTTGCTCGACTGGGGAGAGCCAGACTGCATCTACTTCCATGGCATTCAGGTCCTTTTTATGGGAAAGGTCCTGCCAACCAAGGCCTTTTCACATATCCTTGATGCGCTCCTGTTGTGCATTAAACTTACTGGCTTGTTCCATCCATCCTTGGAGCATGGTGGGAATGGTGGCCATAGAGAGGATATTGGTGGTGATCTTTTCATCCAATCCTCTTCTGAAGTATTTGATGAGAGCTTCTTCATCAGCTAGACCTGTTTGGGCAGCAGTGAGGGAAAAATCTGCCACATATTTGGCGAAGCCATCCTTATCCTTGGTATTCTGGGTAAGGTTTCATATGGTTCTTTGGGCCCTGCCAGCAGTGTTGAATGGGAAGAAGGTTTTGGTGAAGTCAGCGGCCATGATGTCAAAGGTCCACTGTTCGTCCTTGAGGTTAGGACTTTCGAGTCAATAGAACCAACCTTTGGAGAAAACCTTCCCTCGTCCCTTGCTCATCTTATTTAGGGTAGTGAGCATCTTTGCCTTGTCATCATAGAGGTTTTCGTTTATTTTGAAGTATGCCCTCATGGTGAGCATCCATTGTACAGCATCCTTGGATTCTTCTGAAAAGTCATCAGGAAGTCCAGCTTTGAGTTCAGTAACTTTTGCCATCTCTTGTTGTTGGTTGAGATATTCAGTTACTTGTTGAGCTTCTTCTTCTGCTGCAATATGTCTCTGTTTACAAGAAGCTTCTACTCTTCTCCAAATTTCTTCTTCATCAAATTGTTCTTATGCTAATCTCAACACTAAGGCACGCTCTAGATCATCTTTGAACTCCTGTTCCCAGTTGAAATCAGGTCGTGGGTCTATAGGTAGTTCGAGGGTGGGTTCTTCTTCCACTTCAATGGGTACTTCCAATGGCAGGTCTGAAAGAGAGGTGGTTTGCTCAAGGGGTAGGGAGGAGGAGGAGGCAAAAGGTATGGAGTAAGGGTTATGGGGTTTCTTCTTTTTCTGGTAGGAGGAGGGGTAGGTGGGGTAATGGTGGATAGAGGGTTCTGTCTGCTAGATAGAGGATGGTGAGGGAGAGCTAGTTCTTTTGTTATGCTGAGGCTAGTAACTTAGCTAGTAACCAATGTAATAGAATCAGTGGTAGAGGCAATGACAAGGGTGAGGCCAAATGCCTATGACAATAAAGACAAGAAGGAGGGTGCCTTCTTGGACGTAGTCTACTCTGACTTGGAGATCACACTGGACAACAGTCATGATGAAGTAGAAGACTCTTCAGATGACTCCATGGACGAGGACGACACTGAGGTAGACAGCGACTTGAGTTACTGAAATGGTGGGTCTCGCTCCTCAAGCGGCTTGCTGGTTACTAGGCTTGGATTGCGTAGAACTAGCTACCGACTATGGTACAAGGGTGTTGACATTTATAGTACAAGAAGCAGTGCACAGACCAAGAGAGAGAAAGGAAGTTAACTAGAATGTTCCAGATAATATGGACAAATCAGGTAGTGGTACAGCTCCGGTACTATAGGGTAAAATCAGAGAAATCAGAGGCTATGGAATATCATGGAAATGGGTAGAAGGAAGAGCAGGGCAAGAAGGGAAGGACATGGGATAGACTGGGCTGGCAGAAAAAAGAAGCCGAGGGAGAAACCATAACACTTACTAGTTTCTTACTCATTTCATCTTGACACCTCTATCTTAGTTTCACTTATGACACCTCCATTCCAGTGTTAGCCTTGACACCTCCATTCTAGTTTCACTATGACATCTACTGTATATTCCTATTTCATGGATCAGTTGTTAACACTCATTGCTACTGTTTCATCCTACTCATGTATAAATACTGTAGTTTGCTAAGGACTTCTCCTCAGTTCAAATATCAACTAAATTCCCTGCTATTCTCTCCTGCTCTCCTCAAGTCTTAGCTTGGAACTCCTTCCCAACTAAGCATCTGACCTCTCTCCACCCCCATCCTCCAAAATACATGACATAAGTGCATAAGGGCACAGCTTTCTGCCTGAGTAGCTGAAGCCAAGTCTGTCCAACCCAACTCTGACCCAAGTCTGCCTAACTTGTCCCCTCTGACTGTGGAGCAAAAGCAGAATAGTGTCAGACCAACATTTGACACACTTGATGAAAGCTGTTGTCAAATCCAAATGACCCCTTCTTTTAGCTGTATTGCAAGCTCATCTAGACTTTGCTTATACTGTACTCATAAGAATTGGACTTTGGAGGACTAAAAGAAGGTAGTATAGTCTGATGACACTAAAATCAATCATCTAGGGTCAGATGGATGCAAGTGGATGTGGAAAAAGGCAGAGGAAGGGCTTAGCAATAAATTGATAGAAGGTACAGTCAAATTTGGAGGATCTTTGATAATGTGGGGATGCATGACTTGACAGGGAGTTGGCTATACAGTCAAGATTGGTAAAAGGATGGATGGAGACATTTACCTTCAGATTTTGAAGGATGAGCTGCTAAATACTTTACAGTTCTATGGTGTTGATTCCTCTAACATCATATTCCAGCAGGACAATGACTTCAAGCACACTTGCAAGGAGGTGGAGAATTAGCTTCAAGAGCAGAATTTCCATACTATGGTATGGCCTGCATTGTCTCCTGACCTAAACCCTATTGAGCATCTCTGGAGTTATCTCAAAAGAAGGCTGGAAAACCTCTTCTAAAGAAACTCATAAGTTGTGGGGGAGAGTTTAGGTTGATTGAGAGAAGATAGCTGTTGAGGAGTGTCAGAAGTTGATAGAGAGCATGCCTAGAAGGATTCAAGCAGTTATCAAGGCAAAAGGAGGGTATACCAAGTACTAATACACCTAGAATATCAAAAGGTGTAAAACTATTGCAATGGTATTATAGTTTTGAAATGAATGTATCTTAAGAGCATGTGAACCAAATCACATGATCCTGGTGACAAAGTTGTAGCTAAAGGTAAGTACTATACTATCTTTGTCTCTACTAGCACCAAGTATGATTCTCTCATGTGTTTGCAGCATGCTTCATGCACTGCATTAGGATCAGACATTGCAATAGTTTTGCACCCCACCATATACAGAAAGGTAGTGAGAATTACAGAGTCCACAGAGTCTATAGTGGAGGATTGTTTTACCAATGAATGTACTTACTACTTGATCAAACCATGAAGCTGGAAATAATAACTTGAATCCACCTGGAGACTTTGATGTATTGTAGGTATGCTTCTGGTATTCAGCATCAAGTTTCTGGTAGCATCAATTTTTCCAAGTCAACCCATTCATTCTTCTCCTGCTATCCAAGAAGTAATTGCATCAGCCATAATACAAATATAGACTTTAAAATGCATACACCTCAACAAGCAATATCCAGCAAGTGCAGTATCAGGACCCCCTACAACATAACAAGTAAAATGGTACCAGAGTGACTCCACCTGAAGCCAAGTAGAAAAAAAACCAGTCTCATCACATCAACCCTAGGGTAAAATACCTGTAATAGATTCAAATGAGGATTATAAGTCAATCGCAGTAGTGTCACTCGCGCGATCCGATTGCGTGTCTCACGGCGGATATCACATAGCCAAACGTCCGCTTTTTCAGGCCTCTATGACCAGGATCAAAAAACCACCTCTGCACGCATCTACACACACCGAATGAGCGATTTCGGGTTACGATCCAGACACACGCCCGTGCACGTCCCCGTCTTGCTATAGCATGAATAGAGAAGGCCAATCAACTCGTGCGCCCGCCTACACATGCGCCCTGATCCACGTACGTGATAAAAAACGAAAATACGAAACCTGCCCCTCCTCTGAGCTGAGACCGCTACTGTCTACCTGAAATATTCATGAGCATCACACACGTCGAAAGCATTATGCATGTCACGTAAAGGTATATCAGTAACCCGAAGATCTAGATACTAGCTCTAGCAAAGATTATAGAAAAATGGCTAGAATCACTCCACCCATAAGTGCGTGCGAACGTCGCGAGCCAAGGGAATACGTGAGCGGAGGGAACCGCAAATCTCGAATCTGATACTTCAAGTGTCAGATATTCTGCGACTCCGAACGGATAGGCTTAGTGTCAATTGTGGGACAGAGGGCCAAAAGGCCTATATACGCGTGTGTCGTCACTTCAAAGTGGGCCCGTGAGCGTGCGAACGAGGGACGAAGAACACTTGCCGAACATATTCGACCATGCTGAACGAGTCCACAGGATACGAGACGACCGCGGGAATAAGATGATGACAGCGAGGGGGGATTGATGACGTGAAGGGTAATGAAATGGACATCATTGTAGGAGAGAGAAAATGAGATAGGCTCAGTTCATTCGAGAGGGCATTCTCATTTATACTCCTTCGACTCATCCCCGGCAGTGAACCAGGGAGTCGAGAGACGGGATCGGCATGTTGGGATGCAGCGAGAGCCAGTTCGCTAGCAAGAGATGATGCGTGATATCATTGACGTTATTCGGAACCGCGTCTTTGGTGCATTCTTCGGAACGTGAGAGCCATCAAAAAACCAGCCGAGTATTTCGGGCCACCTAGATATGCACCCGTACATCCCAACACCAAAATCGCCGCAGCTCTCGTACTAGACTCCGATACAGAGTGCGCATCAGAATGGCATGATATTGGCGTGCTGACCGACAGGCACTTGCACAGGGAAATGACCCGTCGCCGCTTACGATAGCCAGTTGATGGATTGAGTTCCCGCGTACCAGGCAGGTCCAGCCTTAGAACTCAGTTCCTGCGTCTCGTCGGCGCAGTTGTTTCATCAACTGCAACATCAAATGTGCTCACCGTAATAAGCCAAAGAGCTGTACGACCTGTGCTTGCTGCATGTGCAAACGCGGACCAAGGCAATGCAAAGATGCATGGAGAACAAGCCAGATTTGATTTGGAGTCCGTCGTTACCATGGTGTTGTAGAGTCCAGGCTTGAATCTTGTTCTAGCCTAGAACCACAGCACGTGTACATATATGCTTCAAGAATCGACGCAACATCTTGAAACAATACCATCGCAAATATTTGTAAAACATGTAGCATGACCCGCGTCAAATCTCCCAAGTCCCTATGCCCGTCGAGCAACAGGTGCTTTAATTTCGTCGTGACCAAATGTTTCATCGTTAGAAAAAGATTTTAAGTGTTCAAGGAAGAGCTGTGAGCGCTTGAGCTCCAGTCCACCACTAAATTCCCAGGCGCCTAGTCAACGATGCCTTTTTTACCTACGACTATTACTGTTCAACAAAATGGCATGGAGCAACATCAACAAATCTCTAATTGACTTCACCCTATGCTGAATAACATATGCCAACGACCAGCAACTGACACCAGGTGATTTCCAAATGCCGTCCAATCTGCCGTATCCGGCCAATCAAGGGGCATCCACATATCGCCAGTGGTCAGTTGCTCACATAGTAAACGACATTCGCTAGCAGCTAGAACAAAAAGTGTCTGCATGCTCAGGCTTCTCAACACCATCATAGATGTAGACCTTTGAATCGACCTTTAAACTGAAATTCCCTCATCTAAAATGGCCTTAGGCATTGAGGGGCGGTTAACCTGTCAGAGAAGAAAATCCTACGCACCGACCGCCAGACGCGCGCATATATGCGCACCTCGAAGCATACGAAGCTTATACAATGATAATCCTCGCAGGAAAAAAAAATGGATGGCACGCGAATCAAACCATGAGCGCATACACCCAGACGTATAGACTCACCAAGCTTGTTCATGCGTGCATGCATTCTGAAACTTATGATAGAATGGCAGATGGCTCTGAGCTGAGGCCCAATTCTGGATATGCACGTTATGAGTCACAAAGGAAAACCTTTAAATAAATGAGATGGCTCACTGCTCTACTCGAGATCCATTAGTTTCCTCGCACGTATAGTGCGTCTGCTGGATAATCCAAGCCCAACAGTCCACATCAACGCGAATGTGTACAGACACACAGAGGAGCGCAATGTGAGGAGAGAAAGGGATGAGACGACCATCGTCACGGGAGAGAGAAAAGGAGGATCTGTTATTTATACCCTCGCATGTCCAGGATGCCGATCGACGAGATCGGCACAGAGTATTACATCCATCATTCAATATTCAGGCAGGTACGTACCTGATCAACATGCATATATCTCAGGAACGTCGGCGCTACAAACGTCGGCGCTGTCCAACCAAAAAAAGAACACCCAATCTTGAGAATACAAAATTATAGTAGTTTAAATAAATAATAGACCAGGGACCTGGCTCAAGAACATTATATCCGTCTTGGCCGGGCCTAGATCTACGCTAGTTGATGCTACTGCAAGAAGGGGTATTTCAGTTCTCCACAGCAAACGCCCGGGCTCGCAAACTGTCTCCAATGGCGACTCGAACCCTGGGTGTTGTCATTGAACCATCGAGAAACAAATACAAATGACACCGACCATGCGTAGAGAATCGATCAGGAAACAGCAATCGTCGAAAAACAAATGGAGCACACCGACCATATCCCCCTAAAAGCTGAGACTTGATCCTGTTCTCCGAGGCAACCACCCATTTATTCATCGTCATGAACATACTAATGGGCTAGCAACGACAACCGAGTGACAGCTGCAGTCGACAGATCCCCGTCGACATCCAATCATCCCCCGTTGCCCAAAAGGATAACCGCATGTCGCCATTGGCCAGTCGCTGGCATACCCCAATCTAATTCATTGCCAAAGGCCGCGACATGGCGATCGGCCTATAGACTTCAGTCAAGGCCACTGGTTATCGTCCAGTTCTGGGTTAGAATTGTGAGCATGCGAAATTCGTGCTGGAACCTGTTGTGGGTAACGGCGTAACGGCGCCGGGATCTCCAAACTTTTCTCCAGCTGGCCAAAGAAAAGAACACGACAACCGGTACCTACGACCATGGGCATCCGTTTCAAAACGTACACGTATCTAGTTACGTATCTAGTTCCGGGCTTTCGATGTTTCCCTTGTGGCTGAGAAAAGAAAATCAGTCTCGTCGCACTAACCAAGCAAAAAAATAGTTAGGCGCCCTCTGGGCGGCAAAAGCAAATACGCACCAAGTGCAAACCAATAGACCAATACAATCAATGTTAACTGTAGCCATGAACAAAGTAATTCCAGAAGTTCAAACACTCCGTGCATGTCGCTATAGGCAATTCATCTGGGCTATACACGTAGAACATTCATAAACGTTCGACGGGTCAACAGCGCCACACACGATGCGGGCAAACAAACGTCGGGAGTGAAGAGGATCCATGGGAGAGAGCCTCGGCATCTTAATTCGCCTTCACCATTGTCCTGTATGCGAAAACAGGGTCCACTCTCCTTTAGTGCGCACATTCCAAGTCCAAAAAAAGTCCGTGAGCGAACGGGGGACGAAAAAAGACACTTGCAGAGCGTATACGAGCAGTCAGGGTGAGCTTGTGTTGGGCAGTTTGAGCCCAACAGCCCACAGCGATACGAGTCATCCGCGGGGATAACGATGACGACAGTGAGTAAGGGTGGGGTGACGTGAAGGTATCGTTGCGGTAGATCAAGAGGGCCTTCTTATTTGTATCCCCTCGGTTCGTCCCCGGCAGCGAGGGGGTCGGTCAACGAAATCGGCACTTGGAATACGAGTCTAGCACAAGTGCCGCCATTGTCGCGTTTCGGCCACCAGAATAGGAATATATCACAAGTTTGTCATCCCGAACAAACAACATCCTAGATATGCATATCAAATCCATCTCACACGCACGCACTCACCCGCCCCTCCCACCACCGACGTACACCCCCTCGGCCGTCATCACCGCCGCATGTCCCCCCGGAGTCAACATCGCCACGTTCCCCCCCGCTGCACTCGCACTGAATCCCGCATGCCGATACAGCGCGCGTGTCGGACCCGTTGTCGTCGCATGCGTCGACCAAAATGAATCGTAAGTGAGCGCAGACGCACTAGGATGGGGTGGTGCTGGCGCGGGCGCACTGACTGGCATAGCGGCGGGTAGAGGCACGGGCACGGGCACGGGCGTTGGGAGCTGGACACCACCCTGCACACCCGCCGTCGTCGCCGTTGCAAGTGGAGGTTGAGGTGGCCGCACAAGCCGTGCGTACGGACTGGGATCAGATACCTCAAGCACAGACGGGGGGCGGGACGCAGGTAGGGGCACGAGCACGGGCGTGGGTATGGACATGGGCTGGGTCTGCGGTGGGGGGTCCGCCGACGGGACGTCATTGGCCGGAGTCGATCGATCGGGCAACGCGGGCGAGGTGTGCATGGGACGCACAGCACGCAAATGCGAGTGGTGAAAGTAGAGATTTTCGACTTCGTTGAGGTTTTGTCGTTGCTGTGCGCACGGTTGTAAGCGAAAAAGAAGACATGGAAGGGACGAAGACGCACCCAGCCGTGCTCGACCTTGAGTTTGGCATACCGAAGACGCATTTGGAGTTGTCTGGAGAGCTGACGGGGGAGTGAACGTGCTGGGTGTGGGTGCAAGGATGGGACACACGTGGTTGGCCTTGGCTCGTTCGAGCGTCTGACGCCGTTTTTTCTGCTCGAGTTCGTTGGGTTGTGGTGATGCGACGGTGACCATCGCGGACGGCGAGGAACAAGAGCCAGCGCCACTTGCCTAATTCTGTTACTAGGCGAAATTCAACAGGGGCTAACCGGCAGTACAAATGGTAGCCAGGAAACATGCACACATTCACTGGGATTAGGCGTGTTGCCGCGGCAAATGGAACGAGGAAACATATGTATTTATTTTTATCTTGTCCACGGCTGATCCTTAAACGAGGTTCGTCGTTTACGGCCAACTCTCGCCGTGGACTCAGGGTGGTGGGTTGGTGAAATGAGTGGCTACTGAATCACGCTCATTTGCGTTGAGCCCGGGCTAATTATTTCGGTACCTTGCCGCCGCTCTATCGGGGCACGGACAAGCCGATCAATGCGACGCAGCACGATCGAGGATGAGTGGGGATAAGTGCCATCGGAGAGTCGCGTTTGAGGTTGACTGTGGGACAAATTTAATGAAGAAGAATGTAGGGATGAGTATCGTCGCGAATGTTGACTAGTTACATACCGTCATCCTGACGGTGTGACCGGGTTTCAGGAACTCTGATCCCTGCCTCGAGGCCCGTATCTTTAAACCGCTCCTCTTTTTTTTTTTTTTTCCTGCTTTTCCCTCGGTCTCTCCCATTCTGCCATGGCTGTAAGTTTCGTTCCTCGTTCGGTCCCTCGACGCGCTCACACCCGAAACAGACCCGCCCCGTCCGCCCCCAGTCGCGTCCCTGGCGTTCTTCTCCCCTGGCCGGTCCCGCACTCTCTACGCTGTCCCCCATCATCTCAGAGTCTTCCGAAGACGATTTCGCACACGCCCGCTCGCCCTCCGTCGACTCATCGATCGGCGCACTCGGCGATGGCGAAGCCAGCTCCTCCTCCGTCTCCCTCCACGCCACCACAACCACCACCTCCTCATCCTACCACCAACCTCCACCGCGTCGTCTCACTAAGCAGGCCCGTCCCCGCACTTCCCCTGGCATCCCTAGGGTCACCCTGCCCCCCCGTGCTCGCACTGTGTCCCACGGCCACTCGCGCTCTGCATCCTTTTCCGCATCTCCCCTCGTAACTTCGTCTTCTATCCCCCAGGTCTACTCGGGTGTGATGCCCCCGACGACACCCGATGCCGACCCGAACAACACTGTCAAACACTCTTCTTCTAAATCACGTGACACTACTTCAAACTGGATGTCGTCCTCGCCCTTTGGCCCCGCAGAGGTCCCCAAGTTTTCTCGTCTCGCCATGGCCTCACCTGCCGTCGTCATGCCCCTCTCTGCCCGTGAGTACAGAAAACAAAAGGCGAAAGAGTCCATGTCCAAAGGCAAGGACAAGGACAAGGACACCAAGGAGACGCCCGCCACCGTCCCTCTCGTAAAAGTATCCCCGCCCCCGAATCCCACCCCGCGGCAAGCCTCGCCCAATCGCCGCTCTCGTCCAAATACCCCGCCCCGCTCCTCACCGCTCGCTTCCCACCCTCCCATATCCCCCAAATCCTCGACCGGCACTTTTTTTTCCGTGGCGTCCTCCACCGATGATCCGCCCCCACCCAATCCAGACGATCCCCCGCCACCCGCTCGCCCTCGTCCCCGTCCACGCCGCCGCAAATCTTACCCCGATCGTCTCTCTAACGGAGCTGCCCGTCTCAGCCTCGTCGATGCCATGAACCGCCTCTCTCAGGAAGCCCTAGGACCGGACAATCGCCTCTCGGTCGTCTCCCAGGACACGGTGTACTATGACGTCGAGGACGCCAACAACAACAAGGACCCGTCGCACGCGCACACCAAGAGCCTCGAGGACCTCTCGTCCACGCTCGCCCGCACGGGCATCGAGCTTGCACGTCCCGATGGCGAGGGAAAACGCAACGTCCGCATGGTCCGCATCTCGGATAGGGTCGAGGTCTCGCCTGTGCCTGTACCGCGCCGGCGCAAGCTGACCAAGACCCGTCCCGTGTCGACGCGTGAGATCGCAGCCGTCGTGGGTGCCGTCGGGGCCACCACCACGAACGGAGATAAGGTGATCGAGCCTGTAGCAAAGGTACCCGAGGCGCCAAAGCAGACGCCGACCAAGTCACAGGCACGCCGCACATCGTTGCTCCCGTGGCGTTCCAAGACGACCGTACCTGAATCGGGTCGCGTACGCGTTTGTCTCGACGATCCGGTCAACGCGACGGGCGATCCGCCCCCATCCCCGCGTAAAACCCGCCGTGCCACCTTTTCCTTCCTGCCCACCCCCGTCTTTTCGCGCCCCAAAAAATCGCATTCGGCCCCTGTGAGCGTCGACCTCGGCAAGGACCAACTACACGTCAAGGACATCTCGACGGTCCGCAGTTCCAAGAGCGTGCAGAGCACCAAAAGCACCAAGAGTCTCCAAAGTAGCAAGAGCGGCAAGAGTGCGAGCGTGCAGAGCATCAAGAGTCGCGATGCCGACAGCACCTCGACGAGCCTGCGCACCATCACGGAGGGCAGCCAGAGCACCCTAGTCCCCGTCTATGACCTCACGCCCGGTGTCTCGAGCCGGCGGTTTCACCCCAACTATGAAATGGACGTATCCGCGTCCACGTCCACGTCCGTCTCGACGTCCTCGCAAAGCGATTGGCACGGGTCGATGCCCAGTTTGGTGACGAGCGGGAGCGCTAGTTCGGCTACGTTGAGCAGTGGACCAAGGACGCCATTTCGGGATGGGTTTGTGGCGCGACCGTCTGGGCTTAAGGTAGTGCTGACGGATACTTCCGAGGAAGGGGAGGAGAGGGAGGAGAGGGAGGAGAGACCAGCGAGCCCTAGTCCCAGCCCGCGTCCTAATCCGAGGAGTCCAGGACCGACGAGGTATGGATCTGGCGAGGATGTCAAGCGATTGAGTCGGAGTCAGAGTCCGAGCCGGGGCGTATCGCTTGGCGCCGTTCCCAACCCCAGTCCCGACGTGAATGTGAACGTCAACGCAAAGACGAACGCAAGCCCACGCGCGAGTCTAAGCCTACCACGCGCGGGCTCTCGTCCAGGTTCTGCTAGCTCGACGATGACGTCGGCAACGGGGACTGAAACCTCGGTGTCGTATGTGTCGTTTAGCTCCGTCCCTGCATCGACCTTGTCGGTGTCGTCGTCGCGTTCGGCATCACCTCGAACGTCATTGGATCCGCCGCCAGCGGGGGGGATGGTGGGTGCATGTGAGAGATGTGGGCATTCGCCAGAGCCCAAGTCCAAGTCCGATCTTTCTCGCACGCCGTCTCCATCACCTCCATCCTCGGAGATGCATCCCATGTTTACGATCCCGCTCTTGACCATTCCCGCATCTTCTGTCGTCGTCGGGAAACCGATGGGACCGAGGGAACAAAAGCGGAGTGGGAGCGGCAAGGCGCCAAGGAGGAATAAGCATGCGTCTGCCTCTGCGTCCATGTCTACGTCCGCGTCGGGGTTGGTCGGAACGAGGGATCAGGTGCCGGTGCCGGCCGTTGTTAGGTCTACGCATGTGACGTCTGAGTCTGCGTCTGCAACTACGGCTGTCGCGACAGTCGACCTGCACGCACACGCACGTACACATGTCGATCCACCATCAACGGCTGTCACGATCCCTACGTCCGCTTCTACAGCCGTTCCTGTTCCTGTTTCTTTGTCAACTCCCATCCCCATCCCCGCACCTGTCACGCCCGCTGCCAATGTCAGCTCCGCAAGCCCCACACGTCCCTCACCCCTTCGTTCACGCCGTCCCCAAACAGCACCCGCAGGCACTGGCGCCGCGGCATCTAAATTTCTCGAGCAGAACGTCACGACAGAGGTGGAGCCTCTCAAGCCCACCGCGCCAGCACGATCGGGCAAAAGTCTGAAGACGGTCCTGAAGGGGTTGTTGCGGTGGTAGATGCGTGTTTCTCGCTCGTTCACGCTTTTTCTTTTTTTTGGGTAGAAATGATGATACTATTACCGCTACTGATACTGATACCGACACCTAGCTTGGTCTTGCGATTCTCGCTTTCTCGCCTCGTTATAATGAAAACGCGATTCTTTTTTTGGATAATATTAATTATTTTTCGCGCCGTTCATTCGGTAGGGATGGATGGCAAATACGTGACATTGACAGAACGGGGTGGTCATGCCATAGTGCTATTTTTGACTGACTAATTATTTTTCGTTATCCCGGGCTTTTATCGGTCGCGTTTGCTTGTAATGAAAAAATATTCGTTTGTTCATACTTGCATCGAGCTTGGATGGTCGAGAGAGTCTGCACCAATCGGAGTAATGACAGTAAATCACGGGCAACGGGCTCATTTGTATACATGGACAGGACGATTCAGTTTTAATCTTGGTTGTACACGTGGGCGATCATGCGACGGCATCGCAGGGATCAACTCTATATACACAAACATGTAATTTGAATGTCGATGGGCAATCCTTCTGGTGAATCTCACCTCGTTTTATAGGCTGTGCTGACCACAGCGATGGACAAGACAGGACTGTCCGTCCTTTATTTTTTTCTGGTTACACTCCCATCGTGCGTTGGATTTAAACGGTGAACGAGTGTGGTCTCTAAATGGGCGTACTTACCGTCTGGTCGAGAGTAACGTCTATATCGTCGAACCCTCGTCATGGGTAGTGCTCGCAGTCATACGTGTCGACTAGAGGGCAGGTCGAGTCGTAAAATAAAGGCGTCGCATGTGACACGGTCCGACTCATACTTGTCCACGAGATTCGATGTCCCCCGGGTCTGTTTTGAAGCCGTATAAAATCTGGGTGAGACAGAAGAAGATAAACTCATCAGTAAGACAGTAAAAGTCGGATTTCAGTCGGCAGTTCGGTGGACGCGGGCAACCAAAGTACTTCTGTCAACTCGATCACTAACAGTAGTACTTTGCCGCCCACGTTATGCCAACGTCGGCACTCCTGGTCGACAAAGTACCAGGACACGTACCGAAGTGGTTAGTAGAAGCGGGAAAAAAGGCATACCTTCTGGCGCCTTTTCCCTCACAGTCTAATTTACCTTTATGATCACTTAGCACCCAACCCTCTCTGCGTTCTTTACCGCATGCGAGCCTTCAAAGCTTCGGACTTAATTTTGACCTTCTCGCTGTCGCACAACGGACTTGATGGCTAATCTGTCCGAAAGGTATGGGAGCGTCAGACGCACGGATACTGAAGATGTCACCGTAAGCGATGGACTCGTGTAGCTTTGAACTTGAATTCGGAACAACCAGTCGTTTAGCTATAACGAGTGAAACGAGAGAAAGGCACTCGGCTGTCGACTGTTCCCAACCCGAAGTAGGGGGCAGGCCAGATGTGAGGCGGCCTCGCGATAATGTGTGCTGCAAAATTTATCAACTTGACGACCGAAACGCGACGTCTAAACCGCTTTGCAGTGGACAACTTCTCGACGATATCCACCGCCTCGTTGAACTTGGCCTTGTTCTCCCCACCCGATTTTTGCACAGGACTCGTCGAGAGCTCCGCCAACGGCCCTGACACTTTCAAACATGCAATATCCCAAACTTGGTGCACTGAAACACGCTCACGTCCCGCCCGTACTTATCTGGTGTCTCAGGGTAATGCAACGGTAAGATTAATTTTTTTTTCGGAAGCGGAGAATGTCCTTGCGGTTCTGAATATGGATTTGTACGATGCCGTCAGGGGTCATGAGTGGCGGGAGGGGAAAAAGGCAGAAGGTTGCGGCGCGATGACGATTTGGGGGACTTTGGACATGGTAGCGGATAGCACAAGCTTCTTGGCAGACTGGGACATTTTGGCGTACTCGTATGAGGCGGTTGCGGACCCAGACTTTATACGAGGAGTATGTAACCCCCTATTGATTTCGAATCCTACGAGATACTAAAGCCAAATCACATTACCGGTGGAAATACTGAGTCTCAGAGTCCGCGGTAGCCAACTTCTCTACAATGTTCACCGCTTCGTCGAACTTGTCCTTGTCCTCCTCGGTCGGCTTCCTTTTAGGGATACCTGGCTTGAGATCCATTATTGGTCCCAACCTTTCCATATCGACGAATTCATTAAAGTCGGTGAAATACACCAAACCTGTGTCCCTCCCGTACTTGTCCAGCGTCTTGGGGTACTGCGGCGGCAGATCACGCATGATCTCGTGCAAGCGGATAATGTCCTCGTAATAGTCGGTATTCTTACCCGTACCACCTGTCTCCTCGTACTCATACGTGACGTTGTTGCGGGTTTGTGTGGTGACAATAAAGACGCGGGGGAGGGAGCCGAAGAGCAAGGAGATCCTGTATTTAGGAAGAGGGGGACCAAAGATAGTTTCAGGGATGATACCTGTCGAGAGAAGATAGTTGTGAAACAGTGAGATAAAACCAATGGCCCGGGGACGTGCCTTTTTCCATGCTGACGATGAAAAAGGGGACCCTGGGCTCTGGGCTGTCAACGGTAGTGGCGGTGGATTGTGCGGGCTCGGACTCCGTTTTCGCAGACTCGGACATTTTCGGTGGATTTGTATTTTTGGTGGACTTGTAGGCCTGAGACGTGGTTTGAATGCAAGCTTGGAGATGAATTTTTTGGTGGATTTTGTCTGAATAATAGGGGTATGGTTTATATAATAGGGGTATGCTATCAAATAGAAAGTTTTACCATGGTATCCTGGTCAACTTAGCTAGACAGTTTGGACATGGTGTATCATGCTATATCCCTGCTGGTCGTCAATACCTCTCTCCTACTTTTCACTGAAAAGGTGCCAACGGAGTGGTTTGTAAAAAAAGAAGTTCTTCTGGGCCGTTATCTGGGCCTACAACATTCAAGTACATGTCTGGACTGTGACGCCGAGCGACGAGAAAAAGGCAAGGTTTGACGAGGCGGTGCGAATCATCGAGAAGTTGGTTGATGCTGACTGCTCAGCGGAAGGACTCTGGGCACCGTTGTCATCATGCTTTTTGAAGGACCCCGGCGCGCTGGACAATGAATTGATAGTGAGGAACGGGTGGATTAACAAATGGACACGGTGGCTGTGAGAATAAGTGTCGCGTCATTGTACTTTGCCCGAGTCGATCATTTACGGAACCCTAACACGAGCCCTTATCTGAAGCTTGAACCCTTCTTTCTTTCCACTATCATGTCCGACTCTACACCTATCACCGACACCTTTTACATCGTCCTCCAAAAAGGTGCGTTTCGTTCCACACACGGACGCATCAAACCCAGACCTCACTGCGACCCTACCGGCAGGCATCGAAGGCGGCTTCGCCCCACCCACCCCCAAAGCCCGCTACACCATCACCCGTGCCACTAATAGCGACAACTTTCTCATCTCCGTCGAAGCTCGCGACGACGGCACCCCGTCGCTCAAACACGTTAAGGCCCAGCACCCGCTCAAGATCGCCGATCACCGCGATGATATTAGCCGCTTCCAAGCGCTCGTCAAGGACATTCCTACGCAGTACCCCGGCGCACAGGATCTCTACGGTCGGAACGTAAGCTTGTTGCACGTGACGGAGTACAATCAAACGGGGGAGCTCATGAAGTCGGGGTCGGCTGCTGCTACTGCCGCGGGAGTGCGTCCGCCGACGGACGAGGAAAAGGCCAAGTTTGATGAGGCGGTCGCGATTGTGGAGAAGTGGGCCAAGTAGCGGAATGCATGGACGATCGCCGTTTTATCTTAATCCTTATTTCGTCAATGTACGACATACCTCTGCAAGGATATAGTAGTATTCAAAGAGAATAG
This sequence comes from Solioccasus polychromus, assembly GCA_038090335.1. Classification (NCBI taxonomy): domain Eukaryota; kingdom Fungi; phylum Basidiomycota; class Agaricomycetes; order Boletales; family Boletaceae; genus Solioccasus; species Solioccasus polychromus. Next base: position 16,193 of record JBBPMM010000195.1, on the reverse strand, counting down.
TATAAGTATCTACACGATTAAATGATGGACTGACTATGAGATCCAACCGAAATTAAATAAAGAAAAAAGGGTGCCTCCTACTCAACCCAGGATGGGGAAAAAAGAATAGGATACCATCGATCACCATCGATCACCTTACCTCGACATCCTCTTCTCGACCACCCTCGACGTCCTCATCGCCAACATCCTCCTGCACCTCCCCTCGTATGTTGTCAAGCCCCTTCAAATCCGTATCTGGAATCTTGCTCAAAAACACCGACAGGATGCTCCCCACACCCAACCACGGCACGAGCGACACAAACGACCACCGCACCCCGTCTGCAAACGCATCCCTGATCACGCCCTGCACCGCTGTCGGGAACCCAGACAACGTCGTAACAGAGTCCAACCCGCCACTCTGGAGCAGTCCTGAGAGCAACGCGAGATCAGAGGCGCTCAGCGCGCCGGAGGCGGTGAGCGAGGCGAGCTGAGAGGAGATGTACGAGTTGACTTTCGCGTTGAGAATCGTGAAGCACTGTGCAAGGCCGACTGTACCACCTAACGCGCGGAACTGTCCGGATAAGGTGAGTGGATGACGAGGGTGAGTGGAGGGAGGAAACATACGAAGAGCAACATGGCATTAGTGATGGCTACATGGTTTGGCTTGGTAAAGCGTGCGTGGATGACGAGCGGGCCGGCCGTTAGGCCGACGCCCACGCCCACCATAGCCATGAATCTGTCCTGAAATGTAAGTAGTGCGGTTCGAGGTGCGAGTCGTGGGACCCACCCATTGACTTGGCTCTGCACGTTTTCCTGCATGGCCATTTCGGTTAGACCCACCCCGATTGCCATGATTGCGTTACCAAACACGATGGGGTACAACGGCTGTCCGTCAACGATGCAACATACGTGAGCGTCTCTCTCTCGTCATGACGCGATCCACTGACCTGTCTGAACCACTTAATCAACCGAATCGACAACAACGACCCGCCTCCCTGTCTCAGTCGATCAGCACGCCTCCATTACACACAAAAAATACGCACGAGGCCAGGCGCAAAGTACAACAACTGAATCCCAGCCTGCGCAGGCGGGAGCCCGGTCACCACCGTTGCAAATATCGCAACAAAATAAAACATGACAAACATGACGATGCCCGATATAAACGAACCGTACTGGACGACACACATGTCGTACGACGTAAAGATCTCGACCGGGATCATCGGGCGTGCGCGAAAGACACCTGTGTACCGCGTGTGGATGTGCGCACCTCCTTCCTCCTTTGTGTTCAACGTTGACTCGGGTGGCACACGGCGCTCGAGCAGAAATTCCCAGAGGATGCAGAGAATCAGAAGGAGCACACCCAGAACAATGTTGGCGATCACGCGTGCAGTCTTCCAGCCGTCGTCCGGTCCCCAGTTGAGCGCGAGCAGTACGAGTATGCCCCCGGTAACGAAGAGAAAGGTGCCAACCCAGTCGATCAGTGTGAGCTTGGAGACCCAGTCATGCATGGTTTCTCCCGCTCTACGATGGGCCGGCGCGTTCTCGCGTTCAGGGTCGTGTACGCGCGATCGGTTTCTCAAGTATGCAAAGCAGAGGACCATGCCGAGTACGGTGCAAGGCAAGCTGGACGACTGGTCAGGACGAGCGCACGAGGAGGAAGCGATCAGTTGTGGACGTACTTGATTGCAAACACCCAGCGAAAGTTAGCAACGACCAAAAACCCACCGATGACAGGGCCGACGCTGAACCCGACTGCATACAGCAAAAAGAGCATCGATTGCTGGATGTTGTTGGCGTTGAGCGACGCCGTATCAGACATGACCGTTCGGACGATCTGTAAACGAAAGTATGTGAGAGATTCCTGCTGAGGCACGTGGCGAGGAATCGCACGGTAAGGAGCCCAGCAGCACCGATACCTGCAATGCCTCGACCGGCGAGGATCATGGGCATGTTCATTGCGCCGGTTCCGAGAGCGCTACCAACAAGGAAAAATAGCAGGGAGAGCTGCAGTCCGAAATGCCGACCATAGATATCAGCAATGGAAGCGAACAAGGGAAGGAAGACGGTAGAAGCCAGCAGGTACGAAGTACCAATGTAGCCTTCGAGCGGAAGCGTATTGAAAACAGACTGTAGCAAAAAATGATAATAAGAGTCAGGAAGTGAGTCGAGACGAGACGACTGACCGCGATCCGGGACTGTGCCGTCGCGACGACTAGGCCAGGATGGTTAATTTTTTCGCGGGGTCTGATCCGCGATGAGATGTACCTGTATAATCGAGAGTTTCGAGCGTCACCGGAAAGAGCAAGGCGAACATCAATTTCCAGTCAAGCAACTTCCAGAATCCAGACTTTTTGGCTGGAATTGGGGCAGTGGGCGCGTCTATGACCATCCTCAACTCAGTGAAGAACATCCCCAAGGTGAGCCACCAGGATGGTCAACTTACCTTGAACACCCTCCTCTGGACGAGGATTTTTCGACTTCCAAAACACAAGTGTCATCACGATACCGCCGGGAGTCCGGGGTTGAAGTGAAAAACAAGGGAAGGAAGGGCTATGATCGTCGCCTCCGAATAAGAATTTACTTATAGGTGGACGGATGGTCTCGTTGCGTCTGGTTCCTAGAGAAGCCGCAGCGCAGAAAGTTCACCACAGTAATCAACCGACGGAACAGCCGTGTTTACATGCGAAAATATAGAAAAAGCGAGCGAGAAAAGATAAACCATGACCCGCGGAAGGGGCTGAAGATATTCGGTCGGCTATGGTTCGCATTGCCATTGCACAGCCTTTTCTACAGCACGTTTGCAGTGCCCGTCTTAACCTAAACGTAATTAGATGCACGATGTGACTCAAAATGTTGCAAGCCGGAGGATTACTCGAAAAGCGGCAAATAAAGTATTCGACACGAAGAGCGCACGTCGCGTACGAGTGCGTTCCCAGTCAGTTCATGTATACGTGCCCTGATCCGGAGATAAACCTGCCGGATGCCAAGAGAAAACGAGAACGATGAGAGTTCCGTTTTGAATCCGCAGTGTGTCAATCGCACGTCATGTGGCACCAGGAACTTGCTGTATGAGTCGATGACGCTATGATTGGCCAACACTATTTCGCCTCTGCCGGGAAACGGTGTGGATGAGGGACATTTCTGTATGGAAAAACGGGCTGCGGAATGTCGAGAGACCGCGTCCATAGGACCGCCGACCGATCATATGCACGTGGCGTACTCTAGGGCGATAATATTGCGATATGTGGCCTGCGGTGGCGTAAAATGGGAAATAGCGACAAAGTACAACCCATGGCACAGCCTCAGAAGTCGCCGGACCGACCCGAAACTTTTCCCCGACGATTTTTTTTTCGGCAATTTAGCTTGGCCCACATGCAAGTCAAACATTGTTCTACAACCGCTCAGTCAGCTTTATAACCTGTACTAGTAAGATCGTCTAATTTCTCGTTCTACTATGGCGTTGTCGTCACAATGATACGTACTATAGATGATGATTTTCGAGATTCGGTACTTGCACCTCAATAATCTTATCAAAAGCTCCAAGTCAGACCATCTGACGGCGAAACGTCCAATTTTGTGGGAATAGTTGTCTTCAGCACTTCCCAGATGATTTGGTGTCCCGTTTGGATACACTAATGGACAAAAAACCTTGATGACTTAGCAAGTCCCCAAGGCATGCTTGTTCGTTAATTTGGTATAAAGAACGGTGCATTTCCGTCAATAGAAGGTATGGTATGTCGCCTGACACTGCTCCTGCCACGCTCTGAACGCATCGCTTCCACAGCAAACAATGGCGGGGCTCTCCGAGACCAAGTCAGAGACGCGACGTTGAAAACCACCTTTTCTTAATCTAAAATTATGCTCCAGCGACAGCAGCTGCAGCTGAGCCCAGGAGTGAAAGTCGAGGATGTTTCCACCTACCTGCTCGGTACTCTCGCATAGCATTCTGAGGATACTTCGGTGCAGCGTTCGCTTCGCCACTCATACGCTAAACTACGAGGCCAGCAGGGCGGAAGGTTCTACAACAAGCTCTTGTACAATCCGGGCGCTGCGGGCCTGACCCCAGGGCAATTTTGGCTGTTACAACATCTTTTTTCTTTCTCCTGGTCACAAATTTCTTCTGCTGGCCAGAAGTATATTGCTCGGACACAGACGCATTAATCTCCATCCAATGAGCATGCAAGAACTATCCAAATCTACTCAGGTACGTCCATAGTTCTTATGGATAATTTTTTATCCGTCGGAAGAACTTTTCTCACGGAATCCTTTTTTTTTTTTGTTCTTGTCCGCGGTCAAGATCTCCGGTTTTATCATAGGTGAGATTCTTTACATAAGTTTCAGCGCCGTTCAACCGAATCTGACGTGTTATGCGTCGGCGATCGTAGTTCAGACTTGCAGTCTCCCTTTTTCAATTCTAAAGCTACGCGTATCAGCGTGAAGCGGAACAGCATTATCTTGCCCACGATCCCACCCTCATATTGATATTTCTTATTTCGTAGCACGGCTTCACGAAGTACCGCTGCAGATTATTGATCGCTTGCCCGTGCACGAGACCTGCCTGATCTCCATGCATGTGAAATGTTGCCCCAACTTCTTGCATTTGTTCCGACTCCGATCACGTTCCGTCGCAAGCAGACGAACTTGTAGATTGCACCTATTTTTTCCCAGAATGTTATAGTGAGTGAACCGAGCAAGTAGAAACATCCTCACATTTGACCCTCCCTCGAGCAATGCGTTCAGTACGTGACAGGAAATATTTTGGTGCGACGTTCCAACAAAAATACCGTAGACCAAGACAAAAATACAACAGGGAAGACAGAGGAACCTTTGACCTTCCCAGAAAATTTTCGATAGATAGTCCCAAGTTGTCGAAGTGCGAGGACTGTGATAGAAGAGAGAACTTCAACACCATTGCGGAATAACAGAGACTATCCAAGCGATCCTTGGAACTCGGAATAAGGGCCAGAACGTCGGGGTGGGTTCATTAGCTTCCTGAATTCCCAATGACACCGACTCACGCATGTAGCACACCAAATGGCCAATCCCGTTGAATCCCAAGTTACAGATAAGTCGACTGAAGTCAGAAATACGAAACTCATCTTTTTTGACTGACAAACATGACTCAACTACAGTACGTACCAAATGCTGTCGAATTATGCATGTCTGGCCGCTGACAATAAGATCGCAAATCTGCGACTAGGTCACGATCATGGATGAAAAACACTAAGCGGCTTATCGAACAAGAAAAGTGAGGGCATTCTGGGTCCGTCATATGAAAAAGAAAATGTTAAATAGCTCTCCAATAGGATCTAGGATGTACGGTGGCTAAAGTCGGACACTGCACGCCAAACCAGGAGGCGAGCAGACCAACGACATGTTCTTCTACGATGTTAAGGTGCTAATTGAATCATACCATGTGCACCTTTGGTGTGGCGTGTGGCATGCTCACATACGATACGCCCGATCTGCATTTGACGAACATACAAAGGTTGTGTTCTACTCTATCTTGGCAAGTTCTTTGCTCTTATGGCTGTTTAATGAACTAAAACTTCTCTCGCTAGACTTTTTTTTTTGTTCTCCATACTCCAATCTGGTTTCTCCGGGGTGAACCTGCATTACACACATATATATAGCTCCATTCATTCAATTCGAAGTGGTATGTGCCACGGCGGACGGGAGAAGACTTGATGGCCGTCTTTGAATTCCAAGAGCTTACCACATGTAACCCACACAACCCACGCTGGATCACCCGACCTGCAACAAAGACACGTTCTAATCCGACTACGATGCGAGACATGAAAATCAAGTAAGTTTCAATTTTTTTCCAGACGCTTTGACCATCCGTCATATTGAAGGAGTAAACAGTCGCCACTTCGGCCGAAATTTGATCGGCCTGCGATATCCCGAGGTAATGTGAACCCTGCTTACCTAACAGCCAATCCGTTATCGGCGCATATTCTCCATGCCACCAACTTTGCATTGATTGTTACTCCCTTATCGTGTCACACTGAAAAGGCGAATTCATAGACTGAAGACGTCAAGTACTGTTGGCACTAAACTCCAAGCGGTTACGACTTGCAGTTCGAGAATCCTGGAAAGAAAAGACTCGCTGTCTTGTCTTAACCCGGCGTTATGGAAGATGCTTCATTTAGCGCTTGCGACAATGCGTGGCGGGCTGCGGTTGAGGCCCATCAATCGGGGCAACCCATACGTAGGTATAGTTGGGTTGATCGACCATTGCCAGCAATCACTTTGGCCACGAACATTGCATGTTACATCTCGAACGGGATGGGGAAAAACCGACAATCGCACGATGCATTCAATTTTAAGAAAATTAATTAAAGAAAGAAAGAGGGATGGGAAGATGAAACGTCGTGGATCCTTCGCAAGTATAGTACTGATCTGATAAAGATGTTAAGCCTATTGCAGCGCCTCGGGATGTTCGACGAAGTTTCATGGTGTGGTGGGGTTATACGCAATGTCAAGAGTCAACGAACTCTTGTGGGACGTTGCTATCATGAAGGTGTAAGAGCAATTAGGTGCGTACGTTTGGAAACTGGTGCATTCTGCTCATAAATCGTCGTGCCAGGTAACTCAAAGGTGCTAAATACATCACAAATAAGAACTCACCTGGATGTATCCGCGCAGGGTCGATGCCCGTGCTTGATCGAGCAATTGATATGTACAATATCCACATTACCGACAATCTAGCCCAGAGACCATTTTTGGGAGTGATGTGTGGCGATCGACACAATTGCCTGACTTCGCGGCCCGAGGTGGACGAAGAGTCATTCTTGAGCCGGTCGTGCTGTTGCTTGCACCGTCGCTGGTGACATGAAATGGTAGAGGGGTTTCTATGCGCAGAGAAGATAGAACTTTGGATTTTTTTGGATCCGAAGATTGGCCTGAGGTACATTCTACGGCGGAGCCGCTGGAGCTACCCAAACCTCTTGCCGAGTTCGCTGATTTCTCTGGGTTCAAAAATCATTGATCGCATGTCCGGGTTGAGTCCGGGGTTCTACATAATTATCCGCGTGGTTTGGAGGCATTCGTGGGTTATTCAGGTGATTGTAATGGTTGCAGCTTGCAAGGTCCGTGCGAAGAGCCACAACCTCGACACCAACCACAATCCTCTACGAACGCCTACGAACATCAACCAATTTTCTTGGTCATTCAAGCTGATGGAATCATCTTATTATCTTTTACCTCGCCGATTCAACCAGCTTGAACATTTGCCTACACGAATAAGAGCCTTCGATACTACATCAGGTCTCCTGAACGATAACAACTCCTCTATCCCTGTAGGATACTTCTCTAGAGGATTTTTCCCGGCTGTCTATTAAAATGATAATAATTCTCAGCGCGGGCGGGTCACATATCGAGGGTACCACGATCCGACTCCTCGGTCATACGCCCTTCCTTCACTGGACCTACATGCGTCCGTCTCTGACTCAAGTCGACCTATATCTACTTCAGCAAGGACCGGACCACGGGGTCATACGGCCCAGATCTATACCCCTGTAACTGCTCTACGGGGGGGAAATCGTCCAAATGGTCCTGAGGAATCCGTTCACGTCGGACCACGTTTTTCCCCAATGATACCTGCGACTGCGCTCCGATACGACCGCAAGGCCAGGTGGGTGCACGAACGACTGACGAAACCCACGATTTTTAAGATGGAATATTAGACCGTCGTTTGGACGAGAGTACAACATCCCGAAGATGACGTACGAGTATAACGTGATACCACAGTCCGTGTTGTTGCTGTACAAAAAGCTGTATCTCCCTCTTGACCTCTGCTTTCAGTGATGTTCCAGACGGATGGTCAGCATATAGACACCCAGAAGGGGCCATCTACTTCACGCATGATTCATCAGTGAGTAGATGCGAACGAAATCCGATTACCCAGAACACTCAAGTTTTCCCGTAGAAAACTTCGACTGAAGTGGACATTCGCAATGCGGAAATATACGAGGACGTCGAATGCTTTCGAAAACTACTGTTATCGAATCTGAGGACCGAACTGGTCCATGAACAAGTCGAGCTGGTCCTAGAACCCAAGTTCGATAGCGAAGGTGTCGTGTGCTGCTACTATTTAGTGGACTCACGAGCCAGGAGACTTTTATGGCTTGACGAACACGAGATATTCGGAGAAGGTAATCTCTAACCTACCGTCTCTAGTAGAGTCACTAACAAACTTGGATAATTTAGTAGGACAGGTCACCCAAGCTCAATACTGGTGTGCTACGTGCGTGAGTCAGGTGTCATGATGTAGGGTATTCAAGCCTGCTAACGCGATACTCAGTTGCTTCTGTATGATCGCCGACAATTTGATGTGCGCTTAGGAACCACTGGGAACTGTACCCAAAATATTGCGAGGTCACTCAAGCATTGAAAGATGAAGTTTCGGACATTATCTGGTATGCTGCATATGGCGAGTGCTTTTACTCCCGTCGTCGTGCACGCGTTTTATGATCAGAACTACAGACCACTTAACACTGCCTAGATCGTCGATCACGGATACGCTCAAGAGCTACCTGGAACTCATCGATCGGATAGACCGTAGGTAATATCTTGCATGACACGCGCTCAACCTCACGTATCGGATTCGTAGCTGTAAAGGCGGATCGACATGGTCTTCACGCAATCGACATCGGTAAACTTAACATTATTTACACTCGCCCTATATTATGCTCACTGATGCAATCGAGGTCGCATTATGCGCACATTTTGTGCGTCTCTGCTATAGATTGTCGTACGTTATTACTCACAGTTGTAGATCACAAATATCACCTCAATTTTGAAGACAACGATCCTGCACTCTCCGAATCAATTCGGGAATGGGAATGCAATCCCAATCCCTGGTTGCTTGTGACAATCCCAGCGTTGCTGTTCGCTACCGCGAGCAGCGTAGAACTATTGAACAACATCCTTGTCGGTGATACCTTGCGAGATGGGCATTGGTACATGCTCACTGTGAACTCCACCTTTCTGCTTAAGGAGTGTGGTCGACTGGTAAGTAGACCCGATCCATATGAATTTTATGAATTGAATACTCTGTAGATAATTGTACTATTGATCGCCCATGTTAGCCTTGCTTTAACGCAGGCAAGAGCCAGGATGTTGCTTTGTCGCCTCCTATGCGCGTTCATTTTATGGTGTGCACGAATGAACGCCATTCAAGGAGCGGGCGACGATTCCATCCTTTATTCATATAACATAGTTTGTCTCTTTGTTTTCCTCGGCTCAACGTCTCTTCTCTTTACCTACGTTGTATAGCAATTCGGGAATCTCCCCCTACTTAGCTTATCAGTACAATATTTCTCCCAATTGCACACGTACTTCGAAACCCGTATCATCAATTCAATCACCTCTTGTGCCAACAAATATCCTTTCCTGAAGTCCTTGATTACTTCTCTGACTCCAAAGTATAACGCCTTCTTTCATTTTCAGCGCTTAAAATTACTGATAAAGAGGATAGGAGGCACCGGTTGTGATGCGAAGCGAAAAAAGGGACAAGCCCCATAGAATTGATATAAAAAAGATAAACGGCCCTCAGGAAGTGGAGGTCCGGCTTCTATGATGCTCATTTTGAAAAGGTAGAAGCTGTGTTACAGCACTTGTATCGCCATCCCAAATTTCAGAAATCCGCTCAGCCCTCCGCTCGAGAAAGGTTGCCTATTCTCATTAAAATTACTTGTCATGCCATTCTACATTCCCTCGTAGGCTTTTATCCACCCAGATGAACTCACGCAGTATACACTTCCTCCTCCAACTTACGAGAGAACTGGAGGGTTTTCGTTCAGTTCGGTATGCATATACCTTGTTCTCTGAGTCTTTATGAACTTGTATTGTCCGTGCAGACCTTGACGCTTTTAGGTACAGGCCATTTTGACCATATACATATCTGGGCCACAGATATTGTCTCGTGCATAACGTCCTTGTGATCTTAGGATCCAAGAATTTGCTTCCGGCGGTTCTCGCACTTCTGATTCTCATCATCATTCTTCGTCTAGCCGTTTCCAGGTTCTTCCTCCAGGTAGTTGATCTTTTTTGTTTTCTCATGCTCCAGTTAGACGTACCCGGCGTTATCGAGGTACCCCTTCTTGCAACGTGCTGCACGGCCAGCGTCTAATTTGTATTTGACATGCTCTAGCTCGCTCTTATTGTCGTCATCGTGTTGAGTATTTTGCCGCTCATTATCAACGTCATTCACCATAGAAGGTGTTATGGAAGACCTCCTACGCCGATGTTTCCGAACACCAGTAACCGTATCGAATTCTACTGAAGCGACGGTCGTACCGACCAGAGGATCAATGGAAACATGTTTCCACATACTCCCCTCAAATAAATTGTATGAGAAAGCGTTTGACGTGATATTTTGCTGTACAATTTACGCTCTGACAAGTAACTCGGGTTTCTGTTTTCTGCACCATACTTAGACATCATATCCCCTATCGGCACATTATATCTCGTCTGATCGAAGAATCATGGCCCTAACAGGTGCTGCGACAAAGATAGTCATCCGGGCGAGCTTAAGTGTGCCGAATACTGCTCCAGCGGGTTCAGTCTGATGTGCTATGTGGCTGCGGACTAATTGGCCGAGATATCACCGAGATCGGAATGTTCATAGACTGTCACACGATCAATAGCGGACCAAAAAAAGCCTGCATTATGCATCTTCCAAGGCGTGATGATCATTGCGTTAGAACGGGCGCGAACTGCGTATGGCAGACAGATCCACTTACTGAAGACATGTACAGAGTATCTGTGTCCGTTGCGCCGTGCGTCCGAGGAACATGGAGCGCCGGCCCGGGGACAGATGCGAAGATAGTGACATGGATGTCGAATGCCTCGAGCGTCTATCCCAGTGTGTGGTATGTGAGCTATTTCGTTTTCGCCCACAACCGCTCTCGTCTTGCTTTTATAGTTCACTGTTAAATCACAGGTCACTATTCCGTACGCGCGATAAAATATGCGAAGGATAACGCAACTGGTTCATGCATTTCTGAATTCGGTTTAGAATCCATTGACTAGCTGGCTGTACCGTCTTCTTTGCGCATTCTGAATGCAAGGGCATGTGACCCACTCGTGCGTTCCCATTCTTTGAGACATGTTGTTGATCCTGTACATTCTTCCCTGCGCCGCCGACGTGCCTTGCATGGTTGTACTGCTTAAACCAAGTTACACATCCAAGTGTGATCTTGGAGACAGCAGATGTGCGTGTCGTTGAACGTCAACATGTCATGTGGTGTCTGGAACCTGCTGTATGAGCTGATGGCTTTTATTCTGATACTATCTCGTCCCGTTGACCACTACTACAGGAAGAATCTGCATCGAACAAATTGTGGAACGCGGTGATTGTCGACAATGAGGTGCTCATGGGGCAGCAGCATATTGAAACTTGTGCTTGACCTGACTCTCGGCGACTGGATAATATGGTACGTAGATTCATAGCTCAAGAGGGAGGATTTGTGTGTAAGTTGAGTCTGACCGTGCGTAAAATTATGAATAAAATTTCAAACGTGGCATTGCTTGGTCACCGTCCTGGCAAATCACTGCTATCTCCACCCAACTCCACCCCATCCCACACTGCCCTCCCTACAAGGCTTAGCGGAGTAGGTACAGTGCAAGACTCACCCGACATCTGAAAAGTTTGGTCAACTCGAGTCTGAGCAATAACCACGTGTTTGCATTGTGGAGCCCGTTCTTCACGACCTTCGAGCCATCGAAGACCGTTGCCTCTCGATTCTTTACGCTCACACAGTGAAAGTTCGTCGGCTGCCGCGCACCAGTAAAATGTCACCCTCCAAGTCGGACTCCTAGCCCAACGTGATACGCCACGTTGTCGGATGAAAGCGAGAGGACCCCCCAACTTGTCCCCTTTCAATTAATGGATCGTATGGGAGCACTGGGGTGCCCAGTGGAGATTCTTCTAGTAGGAAATAGGTGCGTTTAAATATTACATATCCACTCAAGGAGATCAGACCGAGGTGATCGACTATTGTGGCAGGTGTCCGAACATACCACAACTTATGCAAAAAGGCGACCTCTACGATAGTCGATATTGCAACCGTCAGAAATGGCTTTACTCTATCCGACATTTATAGTCTTTTATTGCTTCGCCCAAGAAGCCGGCTAAGCCGACTTTGACTTGCTCTCGCGCCTCCTTACGAATTTTGATCGTGTTTTATCCGAGTCTACCTCTTGCGGGAAGAGAACAGGTAAGCTGTCTATGAACAACTTTGTAATTTGCTGGCAAGAACAGACTACGTAAATACACGTCCAATTTTCACACTTGGCGTCGACGTTGTATCAAGCTCATATTCTGTTGATCGGGTAGGAGTGATATCTCCCTCCCTTAAACTAAATCCTTTCTTGCTGGTCAACGAATGACTCCCATTGATAAGTTGACACGAAACTTACGTTGGCGGACTTGATGTAACAATACAGCCACATGCAGTGCCACTGACTGCCTATTAAATTTGTTCTCACAGAATAACGTGTACAAGTGACCATCGGATTTTCTCGCAATAGCCTTCCTCGCACTATAGATGTCTGGGAATCTACCTTCAGCCTCGTACCAAGAGCACCATAACTCGCCAATTAGAGTTTTGGGCCCGTTTTCAGATCAGAATCTACCCATTTCTGGCGGTGCATCTTCTCCTACGATTGAAGCATCTGCCTCTTCCGTCATTGGAACCAAGCTTACTTCAACTGTGGCGAGTGCAAACGGTGCAAGACTCGTCGAAGGACCAGGAGCGCGTTTGTCGCCAATGTTGCCCTCGAGTGTACGCCGATACGACAGGAGCGGATTTAGGTGAGCGTGCCGCATGGCCAACGGACCGAACTAGAAGTTTCATTCTAGAACTACACCGGAGCAAGATTTCAAGATTGAGGCAATGACCTACCGGTACTCAGCGACGCCGCCGTGCGTGTTGCCACTGCACGAACGTGTCTCTCGTAGTTGATGTATGTCCTCAGTGCCGTACACAGCGGGTGGACGGCCTGCCAGTACCTAGAGGGTGCGCCCTACTTTGTGCATAACGAGTCGGTGAGTAGACGTGAACGAGATCGGATGTTAGCTCGAAAGTTCCCGCACAGAAAACGTTTACGGAAGGTGACATGTCCGACAATAAGATGTTCGAGAATGTCGAATTCTTCCGAACGTTCTTGCTCTCCGAGCTAGAAACCAAAATCAAGAACCTTGGTGTATTATTGAAACCCGAACTGATCGAACTGGTATTGGAACCCAAATTGGATGATCAAGGACTCACTTGCTGTTATTATTTCGTGGACCCAGAAACGAGAAGTCTTTTCTGGTTGAACGACTTCGAGACCTTCCTGAATGATCTTCCCGCTGAAAAGAGTATGCTCCAAGTTACTGGTTCTGGCTGAGTCACCTCATATCCGTGTTAATCCGTCAGGGTTGGCCATTCAATTACAATACTGGTGTGCCACGCAGGTAAGTTGACGATTTGTGTGTAAATTTTGGAGTCTGACGTGCAACTGTCAATTTAGTCAGTACCAATGTTGCATGGACCATCTGATGCGCAGCTCCAGGCACCATTGGCAACTTTACCCGAACTTCTGCAAGGTTACACAGACGTTGAAAGACGATTTACTGGATATGGTCTTGCAAGCTTTGCATGGTAAGACATTCGCCCGCACCACCAGGTATGCGTTCGATAATCGGAACAACAGACAATCTGGCGCCGAACAGGCCTCCGCGCTCTCCGAATGCGGAGACGCTGGAGAGTTGTTTGACTCTCATTGATCGGATCAGCCGTGGGTGACGCGTCCTCTGACATATGCCGATTTTCATGTGTCAGATCCTCAGCCGAAAAGACGGGGCAGTATGGACGTGATGCGATCCTTATCGGTGAATCCAAAATTGTGCACTTGTTATCTTAATGCTCATCGGTGCAATCTAGGTCGCATTATGCACATATTCTGTACGTCTCCCTTCGTCTTACTTCTGACATATTCCCACCCATAGTCGTAGATCGTGACTATTATGCCGATCTCGATGGGAACGATCGTGCACTCACCAACTTCGACTCATCAGTAGGCGGATGGAAGATTGCGAGTGCCCGGTTCAGACAGGCCAAGCTCTCTTGTGGGTCGACGCCAATATGGATGAACACCGTCCAAGCCAATGACAAGGTCGCCCTCCTGACGTTCATTGCTTCATCCATCCTCCTTGTCATCATTTTCAGGACTTCTCATACCATGTGTGTTCTGTGATGCAGAACGATTACTCTGTACTATTGCTTGGCGAACTCTTAAAGAACCGTTGTGCTAGTGTTTAAAATTGAAATATGTAATTCCAATACTCAGTGGACTGCGCTTTGCCTCTTGTACAGCCCAAACATGTCTATAGATTATAAATTTGAGGTGACGGAGGGGGTGGATGTACCGGAACTGGACTGCGACATCAATACCGACCCAGGACTAGGGGATGGCACATTCCCCGATGGATCACGTAGGTATTCTCTGAAAAAGTTCCTCCAGTTGGCTTTCGATGGCACGAAATGACCTATGTATGCACACGTGTGAGGCACAATGACACGAGAGTGCGAGGTACCCACCACCTTCGTGCGTTTCTACACGCGCGTTGGCAGATACGTTCAAGAGCGCTTCGGATCGCTCTTCGACCACGATCACGTCCGTCTTTCCCAAGACATGTAGTGTGGGCGTCGCATACGACGCGCCAAAAATCTCGCTGGCCAAGGGGTCATTTATCTTGAATCCCGAAACGGAGACACAGAATTCGCTGTCATGGGGTTGGAAACAACATTTTTACAAAGCTAGATGACGCACAATGGCGGATGGGGTGGATCTCCGTGGACCAAAAATGGGGGGTATGTATGGGGTCTTTCAAGCTGCAGGAGAGATGTGAGTTGCGCAGAACGGTAATGACTGCACGCACCAACGCCGCGAGCAGTGCTGCCATGGCTGCACCTTGACTATAGATAATTTGAAAGAGGCCCAGAGACACGATGCACACGACATACCTGAAACCAAATACGCCCTAGGCCAATGATTTCTGTTGTTATGTATGACAGTCGGTTTACTCACCACATAACGGTCCCTCGCCAGCACGTCTCGGAGCATCTCTAATGTATCCCCAAGGCCTCTTGCAATGGTACGCTCCGCGTTGGCTCTGAACCATGCGCGAGGTGTCAGAGCAGGGTCGTCCGCGTCGGTAGCTTCAGGTGCGCCGAGTTCGTTGGCTGAGAAGCCGTTGATATCGACAGGTTGCAACACCATTGGAGCGTCGATGAAGACTATCACTGGGTCAGCACCGAGCCGCATAAGGATGAGATAAAACCAAGACCCAAGTCAACGTCCTTGTCCATTGCCTTGCGGAGCGCACCGAGCTACGATAATCATCACATCAACATCAGAGCGAAATGGTTCATAGAACGTACCCGCTTGCTGAAAATGCTCGCGTTCTGTGAGAACCTGTGTCTAGCGTCAGCTTGCCTAGGGGCTGGCAGGACACTGAATGGAGACGCGCCCATGGAGCATGAGAACTCGTCGCGGTGCAGCCATCGTTGCGGCTCGCTCGGGGGATGACGTCGGGAAACAAGGAATGAAGGACCACGTCATCAGCGCCGGATTCGTAAGGTCGGCCCATTCCGAGTAGCTTATCGTATCTAATCTCTCTTTCACAGGTATTGTATGACGGCAAAGTTCCTGCGAAAAACGGATCCTGATAGTAAGGCACTCAGCATGACCTCACAAGCTAGTTGTAGTACTCTCAGCTCGTCGCAAGAACCCTCGAACCGCGCATACCCACGGTCCTCACTGGTTGAGATTAGACAAAATAGTACAGTGTGGGCAGAATACAATGATTGCACGACGAATAAGGTGATTCATTTGCCATGGCTGTCTACATAGACACTAACGTCCCTCAACCATAGATCTATGGTTTTCCCGTCTTAGCGGCCTGTGGACTTCATTGTAGTGACTGTATCGGAGTACTGACCGTTCAGTGCCGCCCTGGGGAACGTCAGCGATGCCAAGCAACAGGAGCGTCGTGAGTGAGAAGCTACTCATGTAATTGATGTAATTAGGCCAAAAAAACTGAATGTTTCTTCCCTCTTGCCGATAACTGGCAGAGTGGCATTGTCCTTGGCCCGCCTTGACGAGCGAAGCTTAAAGGACGACTAATTCGGCGTCATATGTACTTGGAATTATCATATACG